>JAECUM010091088.1:0-55671 GCA_016617855.1 Megalonaias nervosa
ATTTTATAATGATCAAGAAATACTTGTTTAGATTCTGGATTTGTGCAACGATTTCCATCGAATTTAGTCGCAGTGTTTATAATACTTCGATTGACGATGTATAAATCGAATAAGACTCCATTTAAATGTTTTATTGACTCGATTATTTGCTGCTTTACACTTTCATTATAATGTTGTGATAATGAAATAAGTAAATTTCTTAAATCATTAAATATTTTATCGTATTCGGGTTTAAGAGTATCTAAAAAGTGTTTAATAAATCTTACATCAACAGTATAGCAACTAATCTTCGTCTTGGTGTCTGTGTTAACAATAAATAATGCTTTATTCAACTTGGGGATCCTTTTACCGTCAAAATCAGTAAAGTAATATCTATCGTCGTTTGGAAATCCAAATCTTGTATTACTCCATGGTTGTTTTTCTCGATATTCTGGATTTTTAATGAATTTTTCTTTACTCGTTTTAAACTCATGTTTAGTTGGTTCTGAAACTCCATTATAAACAGGTGCAACTTCAGGCCATCCTAACACTGATCTGATCGAACTTTGATAAATATCTACGAGGTAATCAGGAGAATTTATTTCAATCGCCGCTGATAGTGTTGGTTCATAAACAGTGATCGCTATTTTAGATTCTTCCCCTGTGATAGATTTAATTCTGCGTTGAAATTCATCGTTGATCTGTTCTATTTCATAACTGCCAGTTGTAATTCCAACAACTTGCCAATCAGGTGTTCCTTCAGGTTTATTCTTATTCGCAAATACCAGTGAATTATTTGGTTGTTGTCCACCAAACGGTTTTGACCTAATATTAGGCCAGCTATGGTAAACTCGTAATTGCGCTACCGCTATTTCCTTTGCTGGAATTGCGGTTGGAAAGTTAACGCTAAATTCAGGATTGGTTGAACTTAATGATATCATAGTAGTTTTTGACGGCGTTGTATTAGCTACGATCTGCTGAAGTAATTGCGACTCTGACATTATTATTATCGTTATTATTTAATTCTCCATCTTATTATCACTAGAGAACGCATCGCGTTCCACTATGAATGCTTCATCGTAGGTTTTCATTATCGTTACGAACTCCTCATCGGATATTTTACCATCACTGAGATACGTTGAAATATACGAGCATAATTTAGTGTATGCGGCTGTTGCTGTGTGCAATTTCATCCCGTACTCGTTTAGTTTATCATTCGTACACGTAGATATTTTTTTAGAGATAATACTGAAAATACCTGCACATGTTGTTGCCGTTGAAACTATAATTGTTACAACTGTAGGCGCTGTCATCGTTATTGTTGATAGTAATAATCCAGTTCCAGCAATAACAGCAGAAACCGAGTATACCATTATATCAATAACAACCATACGTCGACGATATTTTTTTACCTTTATCGTGTAATCGTCGATGATATTTTTTAGTTTGGTTTGACACTCACATACTTGAGCGTATCTTTGACGTTGAACATCGATAAATGACTCTTGATTCATTATATTTATCTAGATAACTAATTGAGGAGTTTCACATACAAATTCCAAGCACCACCAGTATAACGCTCTGGTTAAATTTTTATCAGATGCTTCCAGCAGAAATGTTTCTTCCGCATCTTTATTTATTATAACGGATACAACTCCAGAAAAAGTATCGACTGAATGACGCCATGGAAATGTAGTAAATATACTGAATTTTGCTATGCTAAATATAGACAGCCTGTATACACCAGTGCCTTCTGCAGTGTGTTTGATATTATTATCTTGCAGTGTCCATACTCCTAATCCTGATGCTACTGTGTATACTACGTTGAAGATCTGCTTGTGAGGCATTCCAGCAAGTAACTTTGTTACTAGATTCGTTTTTTCAATGATATTAGGAATTCCACTAACAATATCGTTGATTTTCATCTTAATGTCGGTAAGTTTTATGTCAACGACAGGTGGAGTTCCAAAAAAGTCATTAATAGATCTGTTTACATTTCTACGAAAATTTAGAAATGTTTGTACATGATTAATATATTCAGTTCTAAATGTAGCAATTCCATCATTGATCGTCGTTAACGAAGTCGTTATTGGAATTTCCTTATCATCGACGTATTTCTTCGTTGCAGCGTCAAAATCTGTTTCTGGTGTTCTGAGATTATTAATACCGTTGTTGTTCATGTCGAGAAATGCACGCATTATACCACCACGCACTGACACGTATTTGGATTCTTGATCATCGACGTATTCTTTCGTTGCTGCGTCTGTATCTGCGATTGGATCTCCAAGATGTGTAATTTTTCTTCTTGACATAATAATGTCACCGGTAAATACATCACCAGTTTTCTTAACATAGTCGTTAACCGATTTACCCGAGTCTTGTATTTTACCTTGATCAGTGAAAGTAACGATATTATTAACAACCGCGTTGGGAATTCGTACAAGTACATCTGGTAGTTGATCATCGACGTATTTTTTCGCTGCTGCGTCTGTATCTGCGATTGGATCTCCAAGATGTGTAATTTTTCTTCTTGACATAATAATGTCACCGGTAAATACATCACCAGTTTTCTTAACATAGTCGTTAACCGATTTACCGGAATCCTGTATTTTACCTTGATCAGTAAAAGTAACGATATTATTAACAACCGCGTTGGGAATTCGTACAAGTACATCTAGTAGTTGTATGTTACTCGTTTTTAATCGTCCTTGTTTGTCCTGAAAAACGACGACTTCATTTTGATCCACACTTGTGATATTTAATAAATCATCGATTTCATTTCTGAGCTGATCAAGAGTTGCATATTTAGATAAATCGACCTTCTTCTTATCTTTGCGAGTAGATCTTCCATAAATATCTACCATTATATTTACTGATATCTGCTTAAGTGTTATGACGTAGTGTAGTGAACGCGTGCACGACTTTATGAGGTGGCGCTGTTGATTTTGATATAGCATCAAGCACAGCGAGGGTTTCACGACCGCATATTGGAGGATCAGTTAATTTTTGTGTTGGTAGCGTTGAATACCAGATTGGAATATCACCGGTAACGTACTTTAAAAATTCTTTTGGTGGTGCTAATCCATACGAATCGAAATAAATAATTCCACGTGGATCAATTGCATATCCGACCCAGTGCGTGCCCGGTCCAGAGTTTTTATCGAGATTAATGATACCGGTTTCAATATTGTTTGGTTTTTTTGGTAATTGATCGCGCATAAAAACACCTCTGAAATTTTTTATTTTTAATTGCTTAGCAACATTAAATAAATCAAAATTGGACATGGGTGATATTAGCAAACTGTCCCGGGAAGTCTTAGACCCTTTCCGTACCACGAATACTGGGTCCCTGGTAATCTTAGACCCTTTCCGTACCACGAATACTGGGTTCCTGGTAGTCTTAGACCTTTTCCCTCTTTTTTGATTCCTTGTCCGGTTGCTTTCTTTACTGCCATTCCAGCAGCGGTTCCAACAGCGCCTAATGCAGCTGCTTTTGCAACAGCTGGGGCTGCAGCGGCTATTAATGCTGGTATAGCCGCAAGAAGTGGAAATATAGCACCCGTCTTAGCGATGTTTTTGATGGCGCCCGCAGAAAGATTAAGTTTGACGCCTTTATTTGATTTTTTAGCGTCATTGAAGTTTTTGAACTGACGCTCGGTCAACGATAGTTTATTTGCACTGGTCATCTGTTCTCGCTTTAGCGATATTTTTATTCCACAATTATTTTTTGATGCTGATTGCAGCCTTTTAATCTGACCAGGAGTCAGACTCACACTAACGTGATGATATGACATTATTAATATTACGAACGATCTAATTACATGTTTTCTACTGGAGCATCAATAACTCTCATTCGTCCACCAACACCTTCGAGTAACATCGATTTATCGCTGAGTATAACGGCGATTGCTCTATAATTTGCAATAACTCCTCGATTCACACGAGCTCGAAAATGAATATCTACAACAGATTGTCTGGTTAAATCTAAATGTTCTAGTGAAAAGTAATAAATCGGATACAGCGTTGTAAAATCTAACTGTGATATTTGTAAACCAGTATCAATGTTTTGATCACGTCCCATGAACGACATAAGACGATGATATGCACGTGCTACATGATTTTGATCGAAATTTAACAAAATATCCTCGGATGGTTCTTGATGTCCATTAATCCTTAATGAAACTTCAGAAACACCAAGTTTGTCAAATATCATTATACTTTGTGTCTGATTATTTACTCGTGCAACATTTTGAAACGCAATAAATATATGTCGCGGTGCAGAAACACCTTGCTGAGAAGCTATTTGCCATGTGAATAGACCATTAATTGCACTTTGGATAGTATCTGTGGTCATTGTCAACCATGACAACGTTGATTTACCACCTTGACTCATAAAAGATAGTAACCGATCTTCTTCAGATATTGTTGGAATCATCACTGGCATCCACAGGGAAAGTTTGGTTAATATCACTTTACCATGAAGTGCTCTGGTTGCAGCATCTATAGCATTAGCATCAGCGCCCTCTCCCACAACGTGCCACATTGCATCATCGTCTGTAGCCTTTCGTACGAGTACAACCGTATGTTTGGCTCCAAAAATGACTTTTCTGACATTTCTGCAAAATCCAAATATGTGCGACAGTGGAATTGCACATGAAAAATTTCTATCTATCAACATTGATTTACGTGCTGCAAATCCTAAGTTGAAATTTGGATTTGGAAAAGATAGATCTTCAATAGCAGCAGGAACAGCAGGAACAGCTCGATTATTGGGTTGTCGAGTAATCTGATTTCTATTGTCAGGGTGGTCAGAAGTATCTTTTGAGAACATCATTGATGGACCAGCTGATCTTGAATAATCATCGCTATATCGTGCAAGACCCAATATCGTCGTGGCAATATCAACGTCTTTCTGGATTGATTCAATATTTTTTCCATCAGTCATGTACGTAGCGCTGTCAAATAACGCCATAATACCATTATTAACAAAACCAAAAATATCATTATTATTGTATTCAGCACCATCATGTTTATAAATTTTACCTTCTACTTCAATAAAAGCCTCAGCGGGTAAGAAATATCTACTTGTATCCTGAACCTGTAGTTCAATTCGTCCATGCTGATTTGGCTCTTGTGCGTCGTAAGAATAATACTGATAATCGCGCACAGACTCATCTTTGAGAACTGGTGCGTCCATGTCAAACGCGGGGTCAGATATGCGCTTAAACATCTTTATTATTATCGTCTTCGTCTAACTCGAAGACCACTTCCTGCTATCAGACTAGCGGTTATATTTTTTTCCTTTTCCGACATCGGGACATCAAGCCAACTCCGCTAGTTTTTGATTAGCGGCTTGATTTATTATTTTACTGACATTTGCTGGCATCACTTCAGTGCTAGCCAATTTCACAGGTTGAGGTCGGGTCGCTTGTGGTCTGCGTATTAATCTTGATAGTCTATCTTTGATTGCTGAGAATGCTTTGCTAGCAATATTACCAACAGCGCCTATACCTTTTTCACGAACAACATCAATAGCTTTCATTCCTAGTTGCTTTGCAATCGGTATTGCTTTTGGAGCTATTCTTCTAAACAGACCCTGAACAACATCACCTAGTCCATCTCCGTAGGTCGCTTTGTATACTGGTAATCGTGAGTTTATTACCCTGACCATGGTAGGTCCACGTTGAGTACCATGCACGATCATTTTGTTATTAAATGACTTTATCACTAATTGTATCTAATCACTGTGGTAGTCATCGGCGATTTCGTTAATGAGGACCGATGTACATTAATATCCATGATACCGCCTGTAAATAATCGTTTGCAAATATCAGCTGCTTCATTAATGATTTCTGGGGAATTATTACCAGCTCGTTTTCCTCCAATGAGGATTTCTAGTCGATCAACATCAGCAAGAACGTTATTGGGACAGGTAATAAGACCACTCCCTAAACCACTTCCAGTTGCGCCAGGGGTGTCTTGAAATACTTTTTCTTCTTCTTCCTTACCTGTTGTTGGGATTGGTTGTAGTTGTGGTGATTGTGGCAATGTTACAAATTTTTCTTTTTCTCGTTGTTCTCGTATTTGTTGTTTTTGTTGTTGTATATCTCGTATTTGTTGTCTTTGTTTTTTTATATCTCGTCTCATTTTAGAATGCGGTGTTAATATTGGTGATAATTCAAATTGTTTTGGTAATGATATTGGTGATAATTCAAATGGTTTTGGAGATTGTTGCCTTTTATGTTTTTGTTTTTTTTCCATTTCTTCTTCTTGTTTTATTAATTGTTTTAATTTTTTAATTTCATTACTATAAAACCGATATGATTTATCATCATTTCTAGCTTGTTGAACATTCATGCGTACGCGATATAAATATTTTTGCCATTGATCAATGTCTTTAATATATTTAGCGTATTCAGGTTTCATTAATTTATCTTTTTGTCTATAACTATTCACAGCAAATTCAGCCAATTCTTGTAGGTTTTCAATATTGTTAATTGTTTTAATAGTTACTTCATCAAATTTATCTATCAATTCAACTGCTAATTTTGGTTTAGGGGCTGGTGCTTCAGCGCCTTCAGGCTGAACAGCAGCTGGTTGAGCAGCTTGAATCGACCAGCAATATCAGCAGGCAATGTTGCAAGAGCTCGTTGTGTTGCCTCAGTTGCTGTAACAATTTTCTTCGTTGGTTCGACAATCGGTTTAAATAATTTTTCTGTACCTTCTGTAAATTCCACCTGAGACTCCTGACGCGATTGTAGTTGTTGCTTAACAGAATCACGAACAGGTAGATATTTTTTAATTGCCTCTAGTCGCTCTCGAGTTAATTTAGCTGAGTGTGGTTCTCCAATACTCATTATTGATAATATTTATACTTGCTGTTTAATTTATAGCAGCAGAGAGGGTGGACGACATACACGTAGTGACCAGTACGTGAAAAAATCAGAAAAAATCTGGTCAATTAGAGAAGTTTTCATTATTAAGGCAAAAACTCTTTTCAAAAATAGGGTCTCTACAAAGTTGTAGGGTCCACCCTCTCTGCTGCTAATGCTATGTAAGACGTTCTCAAATTAGTTAATTTCTGAAGAAGCAGTAAGAGATTTCGACTACAAAGTCCAGACTCATTAAAAAAAAAAAAAACATTGACCTGACATCGTTCTTTACTTAAAGAGCGAAACCAAACCATATTTGGCGGTCCTGAGGATATTTAACACATCGAACCAGATGTCGACATTGTTGCAAGGTTTAATGAATAAGATTACGTTATAATGGAACAATTTACAAATTACCACCATATTTTTGAGTATAAACTAAATTAAGTTAAGGAATCACATTCCTGATATTTAAAAACTATAAATTTATAGAATCAGTCAAATTCATGCAATTACCATAAAAATTAAATTAAATTCTTGAAGTCTATTTTCCTTGCGTTCTGTTCGGCTTGAATCTTGTTTGTTCTTTGTTATTAATTCTTTCAATTATACAGGTAAATATAGTGTGAGAACGTTGTTCATGCCATTCTTCACTATCCAATGATATCGTCCCTTGCCTTTGCTCTTGATGTTGCCTGGACATTGTGGTAAACTTTAGAAAATTTCCCAAGATCCACGTAATTTTTGGTTTTGGGAGGGGGGTGGGGGGAGCATTTTTGTAGCTTATTTGCGTCATGTAGTCTATGATTTTTGTTTCGTATGTCATAAAAAGATCGATTTGATCCTACACACTTACACCATGGAGACAGACAAGCAAACGGAAACAGGTATCATTTTTAAAGAATGTATTGACTATACAGACATAAAAACTGAACGTCAGATAGATTTATATTAAGAAATAAGTATGTAATTTTTGGTGCATGCATTGGTTATACGAATCGTCGTCGTCGCCATCATAGTCGTCGTCGTCATCCCGTAAAAGACTAATTTTTCATATACTGGACATATTAAACAGAAGTAAATAAACGTTTGACCCTCATTATACCCCATACGTTCTGATGGGCACTATTATCAAACTGCATCTGAATCGTGTGATTACAGCACAGTGAACGCAAGCAGTGGTGTCACTAGTGGGATGCGGACCGCACACGGGTGACACCATCAGAGGAAGTCACACCAAAATGACTGTCTATAAAACTCTTGAATTTTTGTGCAGGAAGGAGGTTTGTGTGGGTGATGCCATGAGTTACCGCACTGGGTGACACCAACCCTTGTGACGCCACTGAACGCACTGTGGAGGCAGACCATAAGAGGATGGGACACTTAAGTATGGTGGATTGTTAATATGAATATTCAGAGTGATTTTATGGGAGGAGTACTGAACGGAAAAGAGTTCAGATAGTAAGTGCATATAGTAGATTTACTTTTTTCATCATAATCAGCTCCAGAGACGAATTCGTCTGCTACCGAGAAACACAAGTTAGACCCCAGACCCTAACAGTAGGTTACCTCCCTCGGGTAGGATGATAACACATCCATTACGTTGTAAATTAGGTTATAAAATGACACCTGGAGAAAATCTTAAGCTTTCATAACTCAGTCACGCTCAGTTTAGATTGCATTTGTTGCAATATATTCTCTACAGCGACTTGACTGCAGGCTGGGAAGGTTTTACCACATACGTTAGGAAGTCTTTACTTACTCCGATAAATCAGCCTATCCACCCACCCACCCACCCTAAATCTGTGTTGACAATAATGGACGATGTGTGGGTGTAATGTCACCTGTTCATTAAAATGCGCAATTTTGAAGCGCACAAAATCTTTCCGGAACAAAACCCGCGTACAATTTAGACACATACCGGTAATTGGTAACAGCCACGTCTAGCGCAAAATTCGAAATGGCCACAGGAAAGATGGTTGTACTATTCCACGTGGATTTACAAATCAACAAACATAGGATTTGCTCCGGAAATATAACGTACATGTCATCAAAAGAACTCTTCAGTATACGGTATTTCCACAGCCGCCAGAAATAGCAGTAAGTGTATAAAATTTGTATGTGCTGCCAAAATTGGTTGCAGATTTTTCCAGGTTTAATGAATAGTTGAAAACAATCCCTAAAACGCGAATCAGTATCATTACGGGTGAGGGGCTGATTTATCGGCTTAGTCTATACTTGCAGTGATGGAACACTGGGCTGACAATAATACAAGGTAGCACGCGTCTAATGCGAGAATATAACGATAACGTTTCAACAGATAATATATAAGCCGCAAATCTGCTTTTTTCCAGTTGTTTTTCTCTGGATTTCGATCCACGATATGAGGCAGTAGGTAATATCAAGTCAACGTCCTCTTGAGTTAATGCGCAGACACGATTTCCTAAGAGTTTAGACGACCCTGGGGTCAACAAGAGCAATCAGGAAGCGAAATATTCTGAAAGAGTGTAGATGTGAACTCCTTAGTTGGAACAGCCTCAGCCTTTACCATTAAGTCGAGAAAGAAACTTCTCCGCGACTGGGAACTATATTTGACGTCGTGCCAACGTCGGACCAGTTTTCAACTGCCTACTTTAGAAAAGCACTAGTTGCGTCAAAGTTTTTCTCGTTGTTGTAATGTCAACGTTGGGTATTTATGTTGGTCCACTGGTAGGCCACGTTTTTCCAAGTTTAAGCTTTTACCTGTAAAAGAAACCACGTGAGATCTCTTGGAGGCATCCCCGGTCCAAACACTGGCACCAGCTGGACTTGATCATCACGAGACGGTCTGCCATGAAGGGTGTGCTTCTTACTCGTACATTCCACAGCGCTGACTGCGACACCGATCACTCGCTAGTTTGCTGTAAAATTAAGCTTCAACCAAAGAAGATCCATCACTCTAGGCAAGTGGGTAAACCACACATTGATGTGAGCAAGACGTCATATCCAGACAAAGCTGAGGAATTCACTTACGCAATCTCCAAGGCGTTCAGTTCAGAACCTCCCTACGGCAGTGCCAAAGAGAGATGGGACCACATCAGAGATACTGTGTACAGCACAGCCACAAGAATCTTTGGTAAGAAGCAGACAAAGAACAACGACTGATTTGAGGCAAACTCCGCCACACTCATGCCAGCCATCGAATAGCGTCGCAGTGCCCACCTGGAATACAAGCGTTCCCCCTGCCAGAGGACACTACAGGCATACAGGTCTACCAGAAGCAAAGTGCAGAGGCTAGCACGGCAGTGCGCCAATGAATACTGGCTCCAGCTCTGTCAGAGCATCCAGTCAGCAGTAGATATCGGAAACATCAGAGGCATGTACGATGGCATAAAGAAAGCAATGGGTCCCACGAAGAAAGTGATAGCACCACTGAAGTCTTCTGCAGGCGATACCATCCACGACAAGGGCAAGCAGATGGAGCGCTGGGTGGAGTACTGCTCTGAACTGTACTCCAGAGAGAACCACGTGACAAATGATGCCCTCAGCGCCATTGAAAACCTCCCTTGTATGACCGAACTGGATGAGAAACCTACTGCGGCAGAACTAAAGATGGCCTTAGAAAAACTGACCTCAGGTAAAGCCCCAGGGAAGGATGACATCCAAGCAGAAGTCATCAAGTGCCCCGGCAGCGTGCTGTTCACACACCTGTACGACCTCTTCTGCCAGTGCTGGGATGAAGGTGCAGTACCTTAGGACATGAGAGACGCCAACATCGTAACCCTGTACAAGAACAAGGGCGACAGAAGGGACTGCAACAACTACAGGGGCATATCACTTCTCAACATCGTGGGTAAAGTCTTCGCACGAGTCATCCTGAACAGACTGCAGACGCTTGCTGACAGAGTGTATCCAGAGTCTCAGTGCGGGTTCCACGCAGAGAGGTCCACAATCGACATGATCTTCTCCATCAGGCAACTGCAGGAGAAGTGCAGAGAACAACACAGACCCCTCTTCCTGGCCTTTATACACCTCACCAAGGCATTCGATCTGGTCAGCAGAGACGGACTCTTCAAAATCCTGACGAAGACTGGATGCCCTCCAAAGCTGCTAAGCATGGTCCAGTCCTTCCATGACGACATGAAAGGCACAGTGCAGTATGATGGCTCATCGTCCGACCCATTCAACGTCCACAGCGGAGTGAAACAAGGCTGTGTCCTTGCCCCCGTGCTCTTCGGCATCTTCTTCGCTGTCCTGCTTAAGTACGCCTTCGGGACGTCCACAGAAGGGATCTACCTGCACACGCGATCAGACGGCAGACTGTTCAACCTGGCACGACTGAAGGCAAAGAGCAAAGTAAGAGAAGCAACCATTAGGGACATGCTCTTTGCAGATGATATTGCTCTAGCCACTCACACAGAAGCTGAACTACAACGCCTGATGGACCGCTTTGCTAAAGCATGCGATGAATTCGGGTTGATCATCAGCCTAAAGAAAACCAACGTGATGGTTCAGGACGCGGATCCTCCCAGCATCATCATCAACAACTACAAACTAGAAGTAGTCAGTCAGTTCACGTACCTCGGCTCTACCATCACCAACAACCTCTCACTCGATGCCGAGCTCAGCAAGCGGATTGGAAAGGCGTCAACAACTCTCTCTAGGTTGTCGCAGAGAGTGTGGAACAACAGCATGCTGACCCTGAACACTAAGATCTCCGTGTACCGTGCCTGTGTGCTAAGCACTCTCCTGCACGCCAGCGAAACCTGGACCCTGTACGCCTCACAGGAGAAAAGACTGAGCGCCTTTCACATGCGATGCCTCCGACGCATACTCGGGATCACCTGGAGCGATCGAGTGACAAACAACGAGGTGCTTGAACGTGCCAAGATACCCAGCATGGTCACACTCTTCCGCCAACGTCGCATCAGATGGCTGGGCCATGTACGTCGGATGGATGACGGACGGATCCCCAAAGACCTTCTTTATTCTAAGCTTGCCTCTGGCAGAAGATCAATCGGACGGCCACATCTCCGCTTCAAGGATGTCTGCAAGCACGACATGAAAGCCCTTGAGATCGATGTCAACACCTGGGAAGAGCTTGCTCTAGACAAGTCCAGCTGGCGACATGCTCTGATCACTGGTCTGAAAGCCGGCGAGGACAAGCTACGTCTGCTCGCTGATGAAAAACGATCTCAGAGGAAGAGGAAGCAGCTCAAACCCACACCAGACGTAACCTTCAAGTGCAGCAACTGCAGCAAGGATTGCCACTCCAGTGTGGGGCTCCATAGCCACAGAAGACGCTGCACAACTAACAACCGGGATACCTCTCATGGGTGCATTTCCATCGTCTCTCGAGACTAACGGATGTCAACGGGGAGATCTCTTACAACTAGAGCTGTAGAACCCGTGCATGAAAAAGAGTACTGGTCTGAACGGTTCAGCACGTGATCGTTTTGCCTTGCTTTTGCTGAAATTTTTTCTCCATAGTTACTGGAATATTTTGTTACTGTATAATGTGTTACGTATATGTAATTAAATTGTTTGTATGTTAGTTTTGAAATTGTTTTTATTTTATTTTTGTTTCATTACATTTTATTGTAATGAATATTTTCATGGGATTCATGGGGTTCAAAATTCTTTTTCACTAATTCGATATTTTCTTTTAGTAAATGTTGTTTATATTAGACGTAAAACGTGTTACATAAGAATTATTTTTAGTTAACCTAGTTCGTCTTGGGTTGGGAAGTTGTAAACAGGCATTTAGAATGATTGGTCAGTATTAAGGCCATACTTTGCCTGCGTGATCACCATGTGTAAACAACGTTTTTTTAATTATTGGTTCTTAAGACCACATGACCCATCTCGCGAGACTTGAAATGATGTTTTTCGGGTTTAAATACGCATTCTTAATATTTTTCTGTGAGAGTCGTTTTAACATCTTGAAGGAACAAGATGTTTTGTTTTTTTTATTTGTTGCCAGATTGTCTGTTTTTCATCTGTTTTTGGGATTTAATAATTTATTCTACTGGAAACTCAACAAGTTGACTATTTTATAAAAATTCTGAAATATATTCAGTGGACATTTATTCATTCTGGAATTATTCGGAAACATAAACTGTGATTCAATTAAGGAATTGTTGATATTCGAACATTGAACCACATCTGACGTCATCGCCTTCCATATTTGTGTGTCGTCGAGATTCGAACCTGGATTCTAATAGAACTATTTAGTTATAGGACTTGTATTTTTCATTCTTAGGATTAAATTTTGGATTATATTCACAAACCGTAAGTCCTATTTCCCAATTTTTACATTGTTTTCTAGGGAAATAAATTATTTTGTTAAAATATGCAAAGCTTGTTGGCTTTCACTCATTTCTTTACTACTGAGTACGAGCCCTTGTCACGTGACAAGGAAAGCTGGGTTGCTCGTCCTTGCGATATAAGATTTTTGGTTAAATATTTCAGAAAATTGTTTCTTGGAATTTAAATTCCCCTAGTCTTTAAATCCCAAGTACTATTTTACATTTTTATTTGAAATCTTAAGTGAAAACAACAGGCTTTTATTCACAATGTCGTCAAAAGTGGAAACTTTTCTTTCCAATCCAACTCTGGAGCAGTTGGATAGTATGAAAAAAGATGAGTTGCTTGAAATTGCCAGAAAGTACGATCTTTCTGAAGCAAAATCTTCCTCAACGAAACAAGAAATTAAAAATATTTTGATCCAATATTTGGTGGGGAAAAATATTTTTGATAAAAGTGTTTTGGCTTTGGTCAGTAAGTCGGTATAGGACTCTGACATAAAAGTAATAGAATTAAAAATGAAATACAAAATGGAAGTAGAGTTAAGGAAGCTCGAGCTTCAGAAAAAGAAAAAACAAATGCAGTTGCAATTTGAAGAGAAGCAATTGCAATTACAATTTGAGAAAGAGGAGAGAGAGACAGGAGAGGGAGAAAGATAAACAATTACAATTTGAAAAAGAGGAGAGAGAGAGAGAGACAGATGCAATAACAAAGCGAGAAGGATGAAAGGGAATTTCAGCTTAGAATGAAAGAATTTGAGCTGGCAAGTGGCAAGCACGATTTCACTTCACATGCAGATTCAAGTTTTGACATTACAAAAAATATTAGGGTAGTTCCCCCTTTTAGAGAAAAAGAAGTAGACAAATATTTTCCTCGTTTTGAAAAAGTTGCGGAAAATTTGAAATGGCCAAGGGAGTATTGGACTCAGCAACTACAATGTGTACTAGTTGGTAAAGCTAGTGATATTTCCCATTCTGATTATGATTTGGTTAAAGAGTGCATCTTAAGGGGTTATGGGTTAGTCCCTGAGGCTTATCGACAAAAATTCAGGAACTATAAAAAGGAACCTGGACAAACTTATGTCGAATTTGCTAGAGAAAAAAAACAGTTATTTAAGAGATGTGCTTAGCCAAGAAAGTTGAACATGATTATGAATGTCTTGAACAACTTGTGTTACTTGAAGAGTTCAAAAACTGTGTTCTTAATGACATTAAAAATCATCTTGAAGAACATAAGATTGAAACCTTGGAAAATGCTGCTCTTGCTGCTGATGAGTATTCCTTAACTCATAAAGTTCCTGTTGTAAGCAAAACTTTTACTCAGCAGTCTACTGGTAGGAAGGTATTTCAGCCTAATACGACTCCTCCTAAAATTCAGTCTGGCACAACTTCTAAAAATCAAGCTTCTGATAAACTTTATTCAAAATCCTTGTCTCTGCCTACGTGTACCTATTGCAAGCAAAAAGGACACGTCATTTCTGATTGCTTCAAGTTGAAATATAGGCATCAGAATTAAGATAGACCTATCCCAAATGCTCTTATTTCTAAGAGGTCAAGGTCACGGTCATGTATTGAAAGCAATACATTTGTTGGGTCTAATAAACCCTAGTCTGATTTTATTATGGAGAATTATGAACCATTCATGTCGAAGGGTTTATATCACTCTTCGGTGATTCGGCCAATCCTATCCCTATTAAAATTTTAAGGGATACAGGAGCTTCTCAGAGTCTTTTATTGTCAGGTACTTTGCCTTTTTCTGAGAAGTCCTGTTCTAATGAGTGTGTTCTCATTCAGGGAGTAGAGTGCGGCTTTGTGAATGTTCCTCTCCGTTGTGTAAATATGTCATCAGACTTAGTTTCAGGACATGTGACAGTCGGTGTAGTGTCTACTTTACCCGTTGAGGGCATTCATTTGTTGCTAGGCAACGACCTAGCTGGAGACAAGGTTGTGGTTAATCCACTTGTAACTGACAAGCCTTCTTTGGATCAGAAAGTTGATCCTATTGAAAAAGAATACCCTGAATTATACCCAGCTTGTGCAGTTACAAGAGCTATGACAAAGAAAGCTCTTGAGAATGATTTAGATAAGGAAAATATTCCTTTAGATGACACATGTATTGTCAGGTTTTTGATTAGGCCACTTTCACTTCTAATTTGTATCAATCAGGCGGTTATTGATCACAGTGATCCTCTTTTAAATACTCATTCTCTTTTATCTAATCAGGGTGACAAACGACATTCACTTGTCGTCGAACAGGAAAAAGATCCTGAGATCTCCAGTTTGTTTCAGAGGGCCATTAGTGAAACTGGAGCCACTGAAGGACCTGTCTGTTATTTTATTAAAAATTGAATTCTTACGAGAAAATGGAGACTTCCCGAGGTACCTGCTAATGACGAGTGGTCAGTCAACTATCAGATTGTAGTTCCCAAATCTTACAGACAGGAAATACTTAGTTTGGCCCATGAAACTCCTCTGGCTGGTCATTTAGGGATAAATAAAACTTATAACAAGATCTTGGCTCACTTTTATTGGCCAAAAATCAAAAGTGATGTTTGTAAATTTTGTAGATCTTGTCATACTTGTCAAATGGTAGGAAAACCCAATCAGAAGATACCTAAGGCTCATCTGCAACCAATTCCTGCATTTGACGAACCATTTAGCAGAATTATGGTAGATTGTGTTGGTCCCTTACCTAAGACCAGGTCAGGCAACCAATATTTGTTGACCATTATGTGTGCGTCAACCAGATTCCCAGAGGCAATTCCTTTGAGGAATATTAAAACCAAAACTATAGTAAAAGCTTTAATAAAGTTTTTTTTACTCCATTTGGCCTTCCCAAATCTGTCCAATCGGATCAAGGGTCAAATTTCATGTCTGGAATTTTCCAGGAAGCTATGCACGAATTAGGCATTAAACAATTTAAGTCTTCTGCCTATCATCATGAGAGCCACGGGGCCTTAGAAAGATTTCATCAGACCTTAAAGAATATGATTCGATCATATTGCTTTGATACTAGTAAAGATTCGGATGAAGGAATTCATTTACTTTTGTTTGCTGTTAGGGAGTCCGTTCAAGAATCTTTAGGATTCAGTCCCTTTGAACTAGTTTTCGGACACACTGTGTGTGGACCTTTGAAATTGTTGAAAGAGAAACTTCTTTCAAATGAAGGCACTGAGCTCAATCTTCTTGACTATGTTTCTGATTTTCAGTACAAATTGTCAAAGGCTTGTGAGGTTGCAAGAGCAAATCTGCGCTCTACTCAGTCCAGAATGAAATCAAGTTATGATAAAAACTCTAGGGATAGGAGTTTTCAGCCTGGTAATAGAGTTCTAGCTCTCTTGCCCATTCCACAAAATCCCTTTCAGGCCAAGTATTATGGTCCATACACGGTTGAAAAGAAAGTAGATGATTTAAATTACATCATAAATACTCCTGGTAGGCGAAAACAAAAACAACTTTGACACATTAACATGTTAAAGGATTATATTGAAAGAGATAGCCAATTAAATTATACAATTAATTTAGTTGTACCTGTCCCACCAACTGAGGATTTAAGTGAAGAAATTCAATTGGACACCGTTGATCTTGGAGCAACAAATCTTCGGAATTCGAAAATTATGAAAGATCTAGACCAGAAACTTTTACATTTGCAACAACAAGAAAGAAATGAACTTAAACAGTTATTATTCGAATATGAGCACTTGTTTCCATACATTCCTAAGAGGACAAACAAAATTTTTCATGACGTTGAAATTATAGATTCAAGACCTGTGAAACGACACCCATACAGGATGAACCCTCTCAAACAGGAATACTTGAAAAAGAAAATTCAGTATTTACTGGAGAACGATTTCATAGAGCCCAGTAAAAGTGATTGGAGTTCACCATGCATACTTGTTCCGAAACCGGATAAAACTTTCCGTATGTGCACTGATTATAGGAAGATGAACAGCGTGACAAAAATAGATTAATTTCCATTACCAAGGATCGATGATTGTATTCATGAAATTGGAAATGACAAGTATGTCACCAAATTTGACCTTCAGAAAGGATTTTGGCAAATTCCACTTACGGAAAGAGCGAAAGAAATTTCGGCGTTTGTGACTCCAGATGGACTCTATCAATATAAAGTAATGCCGTTTGGGATGAAGGGTTCTCCAATTACGTTTCAACGCTTGATGAATATGATTACTTCCGGTCTAGATAATTGTGATGCTTATATTGATGATGTCATCATCTACAACGACACCTGGAAAGGACATCTAGCCACGATTCGGAAATTCTTTGAAAGACTCACTGATGCTAATTTGACAATAAATTTATCTAAAAGTGAGTCCTGCCGTGCTTGTGTAACTTTTCTAGGACATATTGTGGGACATGGTCAAGTTAAACCTCTAGATGCTAAGGTCAAGGCTATCTCTGATTTTCCTGTGCCTGTCAGTAAAAAGCAATTAATGCGATTTTTGGGTATGGCCGGATACTATCGAAAGTTTTGTTCCAATTTTTCCAATATTGCTAAACCTCTGACAAATTTGTTAAGTAAGAGAAACAAGTTTCTCTGGACCGAAAAATGTCAGGATTCTTTCGATAGGTTAAAAGCCATACTCAAAAGTGCGCCGGTTCTAACAGCTCCAAATTTCAATCAGTCTTTTAAATTATTTGTGGATGCAAGTGATGTTGGGGTTGGAGCAGTATTGATTCAAGAAGACAGTAATGGTGTTGATCACCCAGTGTGCTATTTTTCTAAGAAATTAAATAAGCACCAAAGAAATTACTCAACAATCGAGAAGGAATGTTTGGCTTTAATATTGGCGTTACAACATTTTGAAGTTTACATTAGCTCGGCTCCTTCTCCGATTGTTGTGTATAGTGATCACAGCCCCCTTACTTTCATCGATAAGATGAAAAATAAAAATCAAAGATTATTAAGGTGGAGTTTGTTTTTGCAAGAGTATAATCTCAACATCAGGCACATCAAAGGAAAAGACAATTTGATTGCAGATGCACTTTCCCGTGTATAGGAATATTATTTCATATACACTTTACATAATTGATAAGAATTTTCATGTAATTTTGTTTACCTCATGTATAATTTACATATGGTAAAAAGAAAGCTTTATCATATAAATCAATCTTTTTTCTTTATGGGGGGAAGTGTTACGTATATGTAATTAAATTGTTTGTGTGTTAGTTTTGAAATTGGTTTTATTTTATTTTTGTTTTTGTAATGAATATTTTCATGGGATTCAAAATTCTTTTTCACTAATTCGATATTTTCTTTTAGTAAATGTTGTTTATCTAAGACGTAAAACGTGTTATATGAGAATTATTTTTAGCTAACGTAGTTCGTCTTGGGTTGGGAAGTTGTAAACAGGCAGTTAAAATGATTGGTCATTATTAAGGCCATATTTTGCCTGCGTGATCACCATGTGTAAACAACGTTTTTTTATTATTGGTTCTTAAGTGGGCTTACATTGGCGTACGTGAAAGATCTCATGCAGTAAGAGACCACATGACCCATCTCGCGAGACTTGAAATGATGTTTTTCGGGTTTAAATACGCATTCTTAATATTTTTCTGTGAGAGTTGTTTTAACATCTTGAAGGAACAAGATGTTTTTGTTTTTTTTATTTGGTGCCAGATTGTTTGTTTTTCATCTGTTTTTGGGATTTAATAATTTACTGTCCTGGAAACTCAACAAGGTGACTTTTTTATAAAACAAATTCTGAAATATATTCAGTGGACATTTATTCATTCTGGAATTATTCGGAAACAAAAACTGTGATTCAATTGAGGAATTGTTGATATTCATACATTGGACCACATCTGACGTCATCGCCTTCCATATATGTGTGTCGTCGAGATTCGAACCTGGATTCTAATAGAACTATTTAGTTATAGGACTTGTATTTTTCATTCTTAGGATTAAATTTTGGATTATATTCACAAACCGTAAGTCCTATTTCCCAATTTTTACATTGTTTTCTAGGGAAATAAATTATTTTGTTAAAATATACAAAGCTTGTTGGCTTTCACTCTTTTCTTTGTTACTGAGTACGAGCCCTTGTCACGTAACAAATGTCAATAATTTTTAAATGAATTTTTATATTTACATCTATTTAAGAATCATATTCTGCATTTTTTTAAAAAAAATGTAATTTAAGCGTGGCATGGCGGTGATGACTGACATACACCATGTATATAATTATTATTATTATTATTATTATTATTATTATTATTATTATTATTATTATTATTATTATTCGCTTCTTTTGCGTAATAAATCAGCTGGGATGGAATCTCTATTTAGAACATTGCACACATCATGTCATGTAAATTATCACGTGACACCACACATGAGTGTTAAATATTAATTTGCTCATTTGCCTTCCGTTAGACTAACGTTGGCCAAATGGACATCAATTTGTCTCCAATGTCGCGCCAACTTGGCTAAATGACGCTTGTCCAACGTTATTTTGCTCCTTGAGACGATAGATCATTATAACCTTGTGGCGTTGGTTCAACAGTGCTCACAGTTGGGCAAAAGTTGGCCCAATAGTGGGTCAGTGAGCAAAATAACGTTAGACCTACGACGGTGTGTTATATGTTATAATTTGAATGTATGCCGACAAGAACCTTTCCAACGACCTCGTTTATTTACAAAACATGGATTGATGGAGAAACTGTGAACGCATCAAACTCATTTTTTATTCGTAGCTTCTCTGTCAGTTCTATTGTCAATCCACTCTTTGAAATAGTCGAAATGGTCCGAATATGTTGCGATTTCTTGTTTTGTGAGAAGAAATTTCCAGCGAACAAAATATGTGATTTTTATGACAATTACTGCGCGAATTTATGTCCGAGATTTTCTGTCTTCCAGAACTAGGTGAGATGGTCCTAATGCACCAAACCCATCAAACTACGTCAGAGGGTATTTAGACTCCGACCACAATTATTTTTCCGGTATAGGCCCAAATTTGTTCATCAGTACTGAACTTTACGCAGTGTCCAAATCCTATTAAATCATATGTTAATCTAAATTACCTTCAAAGATGAACTCGGGTGAAGTTCAAGTCATAGGTCATCCGGCGTTTGTGAGATTCAGGACTGTAAACATGGCAGCGTGCAATGGGTCACAGATTTCACTTCCGGGTTAGTATCAATACCTCATCTTTAAAATCCACCTTTTTCAATGTTTTTAAAGAACTTTCAGTTAGGTAAATTCATTTGTATTTGGCACAAAATTCCCAGACAAACAGTCCCGGATTAAACGCTGTGGATGCCCTTAGGCAGTCAAAATTTGTCCCCCCCCCCAAATTATCTCCTAATACGTCAAGATCAAATCAATTCAATATTATTTTGATCTGTTGTCGCAGGGCCCCTAGGCCGGTGCCTACTCTTCGTATTTAGTAATCCGGCTCTGCAGACAAAAGCCACAGATCTACATCTATCCCTTCATAATCAAGTTTTGAAAACTTTATTATTTTTGTACTGTTGAATCCTTTAAAAAAATTTCAAAGATTGTCAAGGGTAGTTTTGTGGCATTCATCAGTAGACACCATTCGTAAAGTCTTGATCTTCGCTGGATACACTAAGCTGCCTGTTTCAATCATTTGATGCTCACCTTTGCTTGTATTTCCTGTTATTTAGTTTCATGTTTTTGATAAACTGACGTTTTGTAGGAGGTCTTGTTGATAAATTTTGTTCAGAATATTTTAGAGGAAAGTTGACTAACTTAAAACAGCTCCAATTTTCCCCACAGAAATGTACCTTTTTTATTTAGAAAAAGCGCAGCTTTTTCTTTTTTGCTTTCTGAAAAATTTACGACGCAATCAAATCATATGCCACTGAAGCAGACAAGTCTCACTATGGTTTCCTATTGAACGCGGTTGTAGGGAGGTGATCCCTTATCGTCATATATTTTCATTTTTTAATGTGTTGAGACTATATGACATAGGTTTATGTTAAATCCCAAGATCAAAGTTATTAACATTGGTAGAACTTTTTTTTATCCCAATTCCTCAATTATTTTAGATGCTACAGAATTGCCATTGAGAGCTTCTTTAATATATGTTGAATTTATATGCAAAGATATACGATCTTAGCATTAACACTGGAAAGACTATAACTGTTTAAATTCGAGAAAAGAAAAATAACAGATACAAGTTTTGTCAGCAAAAAAAAATCATTAAATTGGGAAACGGGTGTTTTCACGCCGCTTGATTGAATTAAACTTTTGAGACAAAACTGAACAACATGAAATTTTTCTTCCCGCAGTGGTCCAGGAGAATTCTAGAACCTTTTGGAAAAATTACTGATAAAAAGAGTCTTAATGTGTCTAGAATAAATCACTCGATTCATTGCTCTCCAGATCCGTCAGAAACTATTATCAACAAACTTGGCCAAAGTTAAAGGCTCAATTGAATAAGAGAACAAAAAGAACAGTATGTAGTGAAGGACATTCTAAAGGAGGATTGAAAATTATTAGCATTAACATATTTATGAAGTCATAAAAATCCTGGATGCGTAGATGGGTAATAATCGTTTCCCCGTGATTATTAATCTTGGTTGGGTAAAAGACAAATCGTCAAACGGGTTGAGATACAAAAGCCGCGCAGTTAAAATCAAATTGATCCGCGTCCATCGGCTGTGTAAATAGTGCGATTCTAGTGGACTAATTATGTCATGACAGATGTCTATTTTTTAAAAAAATGTTCTTATGGATAAGTTGTATAGATTGATCGATTGCAGTGTTAGATCAGAACAGTTTTTAGAAGTTGTTTGCTGCTTGAATCCAGAGTTTGGTAAATTAGATTTATTTGTTTGGTTTGTGCTGTGAGTGAAGCAGACCTAATTTGAAAAGGGAAGGTGATGGAGTTATGTATGATTGTTTGGAGATTAGTGGACTGTTTTTTTTTTTTTTTGTTTTGTTTTGTTTTTTCTGTCCCTGTAGAGTTAGTACATGTGGTGAAGAGTTGAGTGACGGCAGTGTCAGTCTAGCATTGGTCTGTGGACGACAATGTGTTGTCGCGCCACTTGGGCATTGAAGTCATGGTTGACTTGTTTTTGAGGTTCTTAAGAGACGTGTTATTCTCTGAAGAACGCATTCTCTAACCTCGGTGTTAAACAGGAAGGTTCCTGTGTTATATTGTCGTTGACCTGCTAGCTACTTGCCAGTTGGAAATTGCTCCATACAGTGTATTTTAAAAGTTATTCGCTACGATCTTGACAATCATAATGGTCCAGTGCGGTTTATATCATGCATAGTTTGAATTGTCTGCTTAGATGGAATCGTGTCCATTTGTGAAGTTCTGAAGGACAATTCATAGCACATGTCAATTAATTAGCAGCATGAAATAATGGTATTGCACAACACAGTATAGGTGAATTATTTACGTGATGATGTTCCAAACTTTTGCTTTTGGGAGTAGATTCTCTTATGTCTGTGTTCGGTCGCTGTAGCATCTGTCCATTAGTAGTGAGTTAGTTGTAAGAAGATAGGATCGGCTGACCGAGACTGAGTCGAAAAATATATTGTGCGCAGTGCGCTAAGGTTGATGGAGACGTGTTATCCCGGTGGAAACGCAAACTCCAGACCTTAGTTTTTCGGGTAAATAGGAATGGTCCTGTGTTACATTTGTTGTCTTGTTGTTAGAGACCTATGTGTAGAAAAGTCTTTCCTGCAGCAATTTCCGAGGATTGTTATGAGAGAGTTTGAACCCGAATAACTTGTCGGAACATTTTCATGTTGGATTCAGCTTGGTTAATTTGTGTTCGTTGTTGATATTTAGTTTACTTACAAGTAATTAGTGATTTAAAAAAAAGAGTTTGGTTTTGGATGTTGAGTGACGGGCTATTAGGAACAAATCCATTGATTCAGAGTTTTGTCTTAGCCATGTTTGGGAATCATTAATCGGGTTGGTGGATGATTTGGGGGAAAGTAATCAATTTTGATTAGACCACAGAAGTGTGACGTTTGTGTCACTCGAGGACGAGTGATCTTTTTGAAGACGGAGGTAATGTAATAAATTTGGAAATGCGCATTTGGTTATAGAGCCCCGTTTAAGCAATTCTTAGATTTGTGTGATTACTTGTTTGATTATTGGAATTCTGTGCAATGGAAATATTCCTTAGCCCGAAATAATTAACAAATTACTAGGAGCGAACGTCACGGAGAGAAGTGTTAGTGAGTTTCCATGATGCCATGGTCAATTAGTAGTGAATTCAGACCCAAACCGCATGACTGTCCCTGGATAATATAGTCCCTATTAAAATCTAGTGGTGTACATTGGTGGTGTGGCTGCAGTGGCAGTATTTACGGTAGGAAACCGGTAAATTACACAATGGAATAAACAAGAAGGGACTCGGCAGATACCTTTTATATCGCCATGGTGGCAAATGTGATGCAGTTGTACTGGCGTAATGTGCTTTGAAACCATGGATTGACTGTCCTAAGGTGGCGTAGTTGAAACAGTTCCCAGTGTTAGGGGATAGTTGTAGAGTTTCTACGACGTGAACTGCTGACGGTACGGAAAGTTGATGAAGAGAAACTATGCAGATGTGCGGTTTGATAGATATTTGGCAAGTTGGGAGATCTGTGGTCTTGCATTGATTAGAGTAAAATTTATGTATAGAATGGACACGTCGGGCTTTCTAATTTACAACTGAAGTTGTATAGAAGTCTTTGGAAATTTGGGGTAAACTTATGACTTCTAGTGGGAATCGAACCAGGGTTTGACACCGCTCGGTCATGCATAGACCCCTGGCTTGTAACAGTATTTTGGATATAGTTGTGGGGAAAACGTATTAATTCAAACATGTCAAAAGATATTAACATTTTTATTTACGGAATTGAATTTACGAAAACGATTTCTAGAGGTCTGAAGAAAAACTTTGGAAAGGTGTTTTATTCAGTTGGTTAAAACTTGGCAATCCTTTCTAGCTGAGCCAGCGTGGTTCATTGCTAATATTCTAGCATCACAGCACTGTATATAAGCATGTGTAAGATTGTAATTATAACTGGTATTTTTACTTGAAACAATCAGTTTATTAGTTTTAATTATTGTTTTCAGCGATTTATCTATGTGGAATAAACCTTATACAATACGAGGGTATTATAGGTGAAATGAAAAAATATTTAAGGGTACACAATCTAGAAGCTTTGGATATTTCCTAACACGGACCAGCTATGTCATTTTTGCTATGGGTATTCACTCAACAAAAGAAATGTTTTCAAAGTATTTGGCGGTTTTTATATTAAAAAAGTAATAATTTATATCGAAAGACAAAAGATGAATGTAGACATGATCTTAACTTATACGAGTGTTTTGACCGGGAAAACAAATATTTATTAGTACACAAATGTACAAAAGATTCTTATCTTTAATGATTTCATATGACAAATTCCCTCAGAATTTTACCTACAAATGTTCCTTTTACATACAGTGAGAACTGGACAGGACAACGTATTTTCTTTTCGTAGAGAAAGTGAAGAATCTATTTTTCTATTTATTACATGATTGCGCTATAGGTAATTTTTATACAGTTTTTGAGGTGGCTGAAAGATAAATGCATACACCTTGCACATTTTAACTTCACAGCAATAGATGAAGTATTAGGAATAAATAAAGTTAATCTCGTGAAATTTAAAAAGCGATTTTACTTTTAGGGAAGAACTATATGTTTAAATTGCATAAGCGCAATATTGTCCAAAAACAAAAACTTGGCAACATTTACAATAGAAATATCCCATCAGCTTATATCAAAAAAGTACACAGCCTACAAAAATTGTTATTGGGAGAAATTCAATTATAGATGAAGGATTATGAAGGCATAACTTTTACATCATTTTTGCATTAATAATAAGCAAGCTACTTTACTGTGTGAAGCATAGCGCATGTTTTATTACATATGAGGGAATATCTTCGGTTTTGGCCGATACATTTCTGAGACTATTATACTAGAAAAAATTAAGGGAACAACTATTTTATTGGTGATATAGAAGACAGCAACAAATGTATTGAAAGTATGCCATGAATCCTCTCTCTCTCTCTCTCTCTCTCTCTCGTACACACATACACCAATAAATTTCTTTCCTCCTCTACTTTAGTTGGCTTTTTATTTTTATACACGACTTGAAGTTGATAATAATAATCCATACATACATTCAATATTGTTTATTTAAAATGTCTGTTTTTTCAATTCTCTTTAAGGTAGTCTGTGGTCCTCGCATGGCCTTTAGATCGTGGATCAGGTCCACTTCGTCCTTGTGCCTGTCGTTCATGTCGTTGCTGTGCCACTATTACAGATAGTATAGGTAACTAGCGGCGTGTATGAGGTTTGTAAATGCCTCTCCCCGATAGGGGTTACTGGTGGCGTCAGTAAGGATGTTTAACAGGGTCCATGACCCACAGTAGTTGTACCACAGCAGGTGCTTTTTCTTTGGAAACTTGATCCTGAGTAACTCGTGCTGTTTTCCGATGATGGCCACGACGTAGACGCCTCAGCTTCATGTTGGCCATGTGCCTATCGCGCATGTCGTTGCTGTGCCACTACCACAGATCGTATAGATAACTAGTGACGTCACGCTCTCCGTGTTCGCCATGTGGATGCAGGCCGTAACGCCATCGATGGAGGTGGAGACTAACATGCTTCACTTCATACGTAGAGGGCCGAGTACCATGTCCTTCCAGGCCATGAAGATAGATACACAGTAGAGCGTGGTCTCCGGCAAGTTCTTCTGGCAGATCAGCACCCTGGAAGCCCTTCAGCCTCGGCACGGAAGAATGGCCAGGAGCTCAACACGATAGTGTTCGACACGTTTAGAGTCACGTAAGCGAGCCTGTGCCTCAAAGGCCACTAGAAGCCGACAGAGGAAATCCTGCTAGACTTCGCGCCCAATAACCTGGACCGGACCTACCGCCAGATTCTTAAATTCAAGCGTCACGTTCAAAACATTGACATAGGTCTGCAGACCAGCTAGAAGGACTGCATCGGACAAAACCATTATCCAGAACTTCAGCATGGAGCAACTCCAAATGGTCAAGCAGTCGATCGTGAACATGTATTGTAAAGCTTGCATCGTCTTGGACCATGCTACTCCTCTCAGATAAAATGACGTCGCTCGATGGTGCTTGGGAATGAATGAGTGTCGTGGAGGCCCCGGTAAATCATACAAATTAAAGCGTTGTTTATATGCACATGTGCACACATTACCATAGGAACGATACTTTGTATCCCTCGCCGAAGTCAACTGAACAAGCTTGAGGCATCCTCAAATATGACGCTGGAGAGCTCCAGAAGCGTTGTCCTATTATGCTTACGACCTCTCCGGTAAAGTGCCTCCAAGCAGGTAGCCAGGCTAAGTCGACTTGAACATTTCCGTCTCGGTCCTCAAGGCTATGCAAAAATGTGGCGTCTTTCTGCTGTTAGACCCCTCCACTTCCTTGGCGATTGCTGCCAAGGCGGCAGGTATCCCAGCTCTCGAGCCAGCTGGCAAGACGGCAGCCTTGGTGCGGCTGATCACCTCGCTTCGCTTCAAGAAGAACTGAAGCGCCTGCCGGGGCACAGCGGACAGGACCTCGACACATAGCAAAAACTTTGAACTCATTCAGCAGCACTCCCGGCAACGGCACCCTGCCGGCTCTGTTTCTACTTGTTTGGACTCGTACCGAATAAAGAGCTAATAACGTAATCCTGCTGGGTCCGAGGTGGCGACCCATTGACCCTTCGGCTCACATATTATACCGTCCCTGTTAACAGGTGATCGACCAATATGTGACATCGCGTCCATAGAGGTTCTGATGGTGCCCCGGTGTTAACCTTTTCTCGCCGTTGACCCGCCTTGCTTTGCGTTGATGCCCCAGATACACTCGCATTGTTCCATGCCGATGACAAGCAGGGCGACGATGGCAGGACATTCGTGAGTTTGTAGGTCTAGGTGGCCTACGCGACCTGGAAATGTCGTCACAAAGAGAATCTTTGAAATCCAAAATACGAACGCAAATATATTTCTGACAATAAGGACAGAGAGGTAAAGAAAAAGAGACGTCGACGACCAGGACGCTGATGCAAAAGAGCACGCCAACAACACGGACGTGGTTCGAAATAAACACCTTGACGCCGTTATAGAGCAGTTTGACGAAATGACCACGATAAGGTATGATGATGAACAAGTCACTCTTCCGGTGACCACGGCTGGTGAGACCTAGACCGTGGATCTAATCGAAACAGGGGAAAGAGAATAACTGGCTTGGCCTAGGGTCAGTTAGAAGGCAACGCCGATCTCATAAAAAAAAAAAGCTCGGCGAGGGTACAGCGTAAGCTGTGTCAACTATTCATCCTCTTGTATTGACTCAGACCTCCCTGAGCCTATCGTTCTGCATTCTTATGAGCCTCATGAGCCTTAGCTAGCCAGATAGACCACTTTTTTAAGTCGGCCCTCAAACACATGTATATGTTCCATAGAGTCTTCTTCCATGGCGCTTAAGAAAGATTCGTGCGGGATCACTATGAAAGGAGGTGGGATGGAATATCCCCATTGTAAAAAGTACGGGCCTTCGGTCCAGCAATATAGGGTTACGTCCGTAATTCCATTACGCGTCCGATAATTGTTGACGGCCACTGCAGACATCGTCTGAAAGGTGTTTAGTGGTTATATATATTCGTAAATTTCTCTAGAACTGAAGGCATTGCCTTCATTGCAAGAGGACTCCTCTCCCACTTTTTCTTCCCGATTAGGCTGTTTTTGATAGTATCCTATAGACCTGGGTACCGCAAAAGTTGTGTAGCGTGGTATTTCTCAACGTGCAGCGATACCTACTATGGTATACCTCGTTCACATTATGGAACGTCAATTCAATGTTCTGGGTCAGGGGTCTGACAATTTTTTTTCATTTCCGTCTGTCAATAACTGGAAAAATATCTTACTCTGAATTGTAGCAAAATAACACCATATTATATCCATTATATAATTAGAAAAAAATTTTAATTATCAGCTAAATATGTCAGCTAAAAAGAAAATCAGAGCCCCGCCCCCTACAATGGCTAGTACCTTACAGTGGATAAATTTGATGAATTTGTTATGTGTATGTTAAATGTTGTACAAGCTGTAATCTATAGGCTGTAACTACAGTGAGATGATTAAGATTACACTGTAGCTGATACTCGTAAAGACATCGTGCTGACAGTAGCGAGTGTATTGATCAAAATATGAAGTGTTTCTATTAAGTCTAAAATTGTGAAAGGCAGGGAAAGTTTGAGTGGGATGCGAACACGGGGGCAAGATATTTATCAGAGAGGGCCCGTAAACATTAAACACACTCAGCAAACTAGAAAATATTTAAAAGACTCGAGAAATTATATATAGTTCAGATAGAAAACTGTGTGCTACTGAAAATATACAGTCTTAATATAGTCAATAAAACTTTGTTTCTACTTTTTACAGTTACAACTAGGATAAACTCTCAAAAGCTTCTTTGCGCTAAAATTTTATTTTTAATGATCAACTAATCCTGGCCAGACAAACTCATATACTCTATTTTATGTACACCCATTTTAAGACTGGTTCCTATTCTTTTATCGTGAGTCCTATAGATTTTTTTCACTATATGACAACTACTGAGCATGCTCCGCACTACATCTAGTAAGCTGACGTCTTGCCATTCAAATTGTTTTACAACTCATAACGTGTCTAAAAGAACGAATGCTCTTCATCCGTCAGCCATGGTAGCATAACTGTAAGGATGCTAGTGCCAAAGTAATCCAGAAACAAATCATTGTAAATCCGATATCATAACAACTCAGTTTGGCATCATTTTCAAAGTCATGATTGCGTGTCATATGCTGCGGGATAGCTGCTTGGTGTTTCAATTCTAATTTTATAAATATAGTAAACGGTGCAGTCATCCTTTGTTTATAAATGTATAATTACTGAAAACTAAATAAAGCTTTTCTAATTATATTGTTGATAACCTGATCGCATCTTCCCAGTAAAGGATGTCCATTCTGCAGAACAGAATATGCTATATTGACTTGGGAAACGGTGTCACAATAATCTATGCATTAATGAACAAACAATGCAAACATTACTCCAAGTTTCCTCTGACCCTTGACATCCCATTTTGTTATATTTGGAACGTTATGTCCAAATATAAAAATGGGGTGGCAAGGGTCAGAGGAAACTCGGACTATGCAAACATTTAAATCAATTAGTTCAAGAACAATGACGTTTACATATTTAACAGACTCAACTCATTTCGTATTAAAATATGCTAAATATGTGAAATATTATGTCAAAACCAATATTCCCTACTCTCCCGTTATATTTTTCATACTTAATACACACACTTCTATTTCCTCTTTGCCCAACCGCTCAGGTGGCCTAGTGGTTAGAGCGTCAGCCTCGGATGCGGGAGGTTGCGGGTTTGAATCCAGGCTGAGTCATACCAAAAAAACTGTACTAGTAGCTGCCTCGCTTGACGCTAAGCATTAAGAAGTTAGTGTTAGGACTGGTCGGCCTGGTATTGAGATAATGTGACTGGGTGGGACATGATGCTACATGTCTGCAGCATGATGCCCCAGTGTTAGACATCACTATAAACTGCCACACTGCGATATGACTGGAAAATTGTTAAAACTATGTTACAAATTCAAATCACGCACGCACGCACGCACACATCTTCGCCTACTTATGCATATGTTAAGTTTTTTTCCATTCAGCTTATTTCAATTAACGATGTGTTCTTTATGGAATATGTATACACTTACAAGGCAGCGTTGGCAATAGTTATCTATCTCTTCGTTAATTATATTTATTTTTTTTCCATTTTACTTATATCATGCTTTTCTTTATGCAATTGGAAAACTTTCTCGCATGCGCTACCAAATATAAGATTTTTCTGTCCACTCCCAAACAGCGCCATTACTTCATACACAAATTAATGTGCTCAACAAGACCCTTCAAAACAAACTTTGCAACAAAAAAAAATTATATGCAATAAATTCTTTCCTTTTCACACACGTCATGCATATTACCTTAGTTACAACTTTGCTACTTGCCATAATTCTCGCGTCATCTGCTGGTATCTTTCTTAAGTACTGATCTTACTCTTGCTTGGGGGGGTGGGGCAGAGGTTAGAGTGGGGTCTCAGAGGTTAGAGCATCCGCCTCGGGTGCGGGAGGTCGCCGGTTCGAACCCCGGTCAAGTCATACCAAAGACTTATCAAAATGGTACTAACAGCTGCCTCGCTAGGCGCTAAACATTAAGAGGTTAATGCTAGGACTGGTCGGTCTAGTGTCAGAATAATGTGACTGGGTGGGACATGATGCTCCTTGTCTACAGCATGATACTGCCATTGTAAAGTCTCTGCTGAATAAACCAATACTCGACCATAACGATTTAAAGAACTACCGCCCAGTTTCTAATCTCCCATTCATGCAGAAAATGTTGTTCTATCCCAACTTGTATCTCATCTGAATTCAAACAGTCTTTTTAGCAATGTACAGTCTGCATATCACCCTTGCCACGGTACTGAAACTACTCTTCTGAAAGTAGTCAATGACCTTCTCTCTGCTTTGGATAGCGGAAAGATTACAGTCCTCACCCTCCTTGATTTGTCTGCAGCATTTGACACAATAGACCATGATATATTACTTCACCGTCTCCAGCATGTATTTGGCATTCATGATACAGCCTTACTGTGGTTCAAGTCCTACTTGGTCAACAGGACAAAAATTGTGTCCGCAAATGGAATACACTCCAGGCCAGTTGATCTATGTTGTGGTGTTCCACAGGGGTCTGTTCTTGGACCTGTTCTCTTCATTCTATATACTCAGCCGCTCTCAAGTGTCATAGGTCATCATCCAGAGTCTCAACAATTGTACGCTGATGACACCCAAATATACAAATCTAGCCACCCAACTGAAGTTGATACTACCATCCAAGGTGTAGAGAGGTGCATTTCTGATGCGAAATCATGGATGACATGTAACAAGCTGCAGATGAATGATGATAAAACTGAGGCCATTCTGATTACAACACAACGACTTTCTCATTCACTTCCTTTACCTCAAACAATAAATATCAGCAACACCAACATTAAATTCACACAGTCAGTACGAAACCTAGGTGTTACTCTCGACAGTACTCTCGCATTGCACCAACACGTCATGAATATAATGCAAGGCTGCATATCTTGAGCTGAGACGTATCAGCTCCATTCGCAAATATCATTCAGTTGACGCCACTAAAACACTTGTGTGTTCCTTAGTACTTTCAAGATTGGACTATTTTAACTCAATTCTGTCTGGTTCGTCTCAATATCTACTCCAAAAACTTAAAAAAGTTAAAAACACAGCTGCTCGGATCATCCTTAGAGTAACACGATCAGAGCACACCTCCCCCCTTGTCTGTACCCTACACTGGCTATCCATTCGATCCAGAATCAAACATAAAATTTGTTCTCTGTACTACGTTTCACTGACGGGCTCCAGTCCAACATACATATCCGACCTCATCCATGTGTACACTCCAGCAAGATACTTACACTCCACTTCTGACAATCGTACACTCATTATTCCCATTATGAAAACGAAGTCATATGGACAACGCTCCTTTGCATACCAGGGCCCAGCAACGTGGAACGAATTGCCCACTGAACAAAGACACAGTGAACTCATTCAAGAGCGCCCTCAAAACTCACCTACTTCGACTGCAAGAACAGACTTAAAGACCTAATAATGTTTCTGACCTTAAATATTTTCAGCATGTTTTCTGTTTTCTAATTTCATGGTGTTTGTTTTTTGTAATCATATCATTATATATGTTTGTCTAATGCTGTGAAGTGCTTAGAGCTTCTAAAAATTAGGCGCTATACAAAGTCCTCATTATTATTATTATACCCCATTACTATAAACTGCCACCATGTAGTCATCATAGCGATATGACTGAAAATGTTTTAAAGCTACGTTAAAAAGCCAAATCACACACGCGCGCGCGCGCGCGCTTGTACACGGTTCTGTTATAAATACCACCGTATCTTGCGTTTGTATACAGTAGAGTTAAACGGGTATGACAAAATGGCGAAAAATTACAAAAAGTTGCTAAAAGTTACAAAAAGTTAATGTAGGCAACGACAAGAACAGTTTCCGTGAAATGATTATTTAAGCTTATTTACCCACAAAAGCTAAACTGTGTCTAAAATTACATTAACTGTGAGCTATACGAAAGTTTTAATTTGTTTTTTGATGTTTTATAAGAAAGTTAGTTTCCACAAGTGCTACGAAAAGATAATATTGTAACCGAAAACCAAATTTCGGCCGCTAAAAGTTGTAACAAAATCAGTTTCCGGACATTATTATTAACAGTGATTCAAAAATCTGTATTTTGTAGATTTCTTTCAAATCGGTATCTATCTATCTATCTATCTATCTATCTATCTATCTATCTATCTATTGATCCAATTTAGGCGAATTAATGTAATTTCATTCTTTTGTAGACTTCAAGGTCCATATCCTTTCAGACTTTATAATTCTTCTTATATTTGTTAAAATCAAAATATTTACTGAAACCGTTATAAAACATGTTGGGTCCTTTTCGCAGAAGGAAAGTCATATTCGCGGAAAGGACCCCATCGGCTACAAGGACCTTTAAACACTCTTTATTAAAACGATATGTTAAATGCTACGGAAAATGAGTTATTACACATTATAATTTCATTTGTGAAATACAAATATTGATTTCAACTGATAGTAAAATATAGTCAGTCCATTTCGCAGACGGGTAAGTCCTTTAGCGAAAAGGATATCACTTACTAAAATGACCTTTTTCTTCGAAATACTTTATATATAGAAAATATGTATTAAATCCTATTTAGAATGAGTTACTGTACAATATTATTTAATTTGTGAAATTGAAGTATTAATTAAAACTGAAAATCAAAATATAGTCTGCCTATATATATATATATATATATATATATATATATATATATATATATATATATATATATATATAATTTTAAATGAACTTCTCGCCATCGAATATAACTTTTCCTAACTTTTCGCAATATTTGTGTAACTGTTCGTAACTTTTCGCAACTTTTCACACTATTAGTGTAACTTTAAGTAGCTTTTCGATCTTTAGTCATACCGGAGTTATTCCCCGTGTTGTACCAGAAAACACGATTTGTCATATGTACGGTAGGACTGTAAGAAATGTCGCATCCAACAGACAGGCAAGTGATAATCCGGATTGTATTCAGCATTATCGGCATTTTTGTTGGCGTTTCTGTAGCCATTGTGTTTGCAGCTAGGTACCACAACTGGAATGTGTCTATCTGGGGACTTTTATCAGGTATATTTCTAATTCCTTTGAAGTAGAACCAGGTTTACTATCTCCGACAACGCTCTTTACCTTCGTTCCGCAATAGGTTGGTGCAAAACAGGGGAGATAGTGATGTAAGAAATTTGTGTTGAAAATAAATTCAATAAAATTAAAAGGTATTTTTGAACAGAATCTGTCACAGAAATGTCAGTTCAGATGTTCTAATAAAGTACTGATGAATGTGAAATCGAGAGAGCAATTAAATTCTGTTTCGCCACAATAACATATGTTACACTTTTTAACCCCATGTGCGTCAGTGTCAAAATCCAGATTCGTATGACCGATTACATCATGACCACAGGTGCTTGACGCGAGCTTGATGTTGAGAAAAAAAACCCCCATAAAACAATAATCTGAAGGGAAAATGTCATGCAGAGTGACAAAAATACCTCAGATTACCCCCATGACCCGTTCTGACATTGGACCCTCTATATCATACTATACTCTTATAATAATAGTACGATAGAGAAGGTCCAATGTCAGAACGGGTCATGGGGGTAATCTGAGGTATTTTTGTCACTCTGCATGATATTTTTCCTTCAGATTATTGTTTTTTTTTCTCAACATCAAGCTCGCATCAAGCACCTGTGATCTTGACTAGCGGATTATTTCAATACCACACGATTATAGTTCTAAAAATTTGGTTGCAATTGCGGTTATTTCAAACTCAAAATTAACCACTTAGCGATCAAAATTTAATATCATATTTTTCAGATCCTTTAAAAAAAAATGGTCCACCCTACATTTTTGATTGTCCCTAATTTTTATTCTCTTGTCTGGGTTCGACAATATATTTGCATACTAAAATCAAAAGAAACAATGTGCTTTATATTTATTTCTTCATATGCTTTAATTTTGTAGTTTTTGTTATTGTCAAGGTATCTTGAATACACTATTTCTGCTCCAATATGGTGTTATCATTCATTATTCCGTCAGCAAGAATGGAAAGAAATTTACTAGAATTCAGACTTCTCTCAAGACTTAATTCAGGGGTGCAGGAGCAGTTTTGAGATTGAGGTGGTGATGCATGGGGGATGGGGTGTGGCTGGGTGTTTCCCCCTCTTGCTGGGAGGGGGGCATTTTAGGGCATTCTGAGCATAATATAATTAAAACACTATGGTTCTTTTTCTTACTGGTGTTTAAAAAAAGCACATAAAGCCATAAAAATAACAATCTAAAAATTTCATTAAAACAATACATTTACATTAGCACTTTACTTCTGATTCAAAACTTCCCCAAAATTGCCAGATGTGTTTCCTTAGATTTCACAGAGCCATTTGTGATAGCACATATGTCCATGCTGTACATAGTCTGTCTATGAAAATATATTGTCACTAGTACATAAAGGCATTCCTGAGTCATGCTTGTGCTGAGATGTTTTTATTCTTCGTAACAAGGAAGATGATCTTTCACTTGTGATATTTGTAGCTGGCATTACTAAGATCAATTTCAGCACATTCAAAGCTTCTGAGAAGAGTGGTGACAGGCAGGTTTCATCTCTTGTTTCATTTCAACATTGTTCTGCACAGTGAGTCTATTCACATCTTCAGCTTCACTTTTGACGAGCACTTTCAATGACTGTAGCTGTGTTGCAAGGTTGATATTATCAGTGTCGTCCTTGTAGAAGGCAACAACATAATCCATATCGTCACTAAACATTGCATCGTCGGTAAAACATTTTAGAAGCATGTCTTGAAGATGCCATTAAGACTGATACCCAGACTGGTCAATCTTTCCATTTGGTGAAATACAGACTGGTGATATCAATTGCTCTGGATCAAAATGTTCACCCACATAAAGTAGTTCAACATAAATCACTATCTATTCTTCCCTATAAGTGTTTATATTAAAAGTTTGGTAATCTTTAAGTTTTCTCTGGTTATAGGTCACCCATTTTTTGTTGTTGTTGTTAACTTGTTACCTAATTTGGTCATAGGAGCATCACTGTCCCTGTACCCACATGAATTGCATGTCCTAGTCTGGTTGCTTTGACTAAACTAATTTACAGTATGCAGTTTGTCACATCAGTGTTGGGAAAGCAAACAAAATAATGTATGAATCACTTACACTATGTTTGACATGTTATGGGTTTGTTTGTCACAATGTGTAACCATTAGGGTGTTGCTTTAACCCATTTTATCCTTTTTATATTTAACTATGAAATGTGATGCCCTGACCACATACATGGTAAATGTTTTACACACTTCCAGTAGTTAAACTTGTATGAAAGGTCAGATTAAAATTTTAACTAAAACTGAAATCATTTTGTTCACAAGTGCATGCACCAGATGAAACTTGTTCATATTTGTTTGATAAATTCATGTTCATTGAGCCCTCATATAAGGCTCCCATTTGACGAATTGAAGTAAATTCAACAAAACAAGTCAGGATAATTGCTGGATATGCTAAAACCAATAGCAAGTCAAATATTAATAAGTGCTATCAAAAGAATTTCTTCATTAAGAGTCCAAGACTCTAAATTCCTAGAGCTTGAACCCCACCCACCCTGACCTGTCAGCCATTTTATAAAGTGCAAGTCAGTGTGATCATATAAGTACATTTGCAGGTCTTAAAAAAATAATTTTTGTTCTAAAATATAATCCTAATGTAGTGTTACTCGTATGTTCATTCATGATTGTTGTGTGAACTATACTATAGTTTTCTTAAAAAAAATTTCCTTGCGATAATAAATTGCTATGCACTTTTACAATGGCGGTTTGGCATTATACTTGATGAAGAAAAGCGGATATCATGTCTATTACCAGTGCAGGAAGAATCAAGTTATGTCAATGTACATTAGCATTGATTTTGTTGTATGTATTCCTTGGGGTACTTTTATAATGACCTTTCAAGAATTCTCATTGAAAAAGAGTGAAATAAAATGAATAATCGCCATTTAAAGGTATGTACAGTATATTCAAATTTTTTAAAAATGACACCTATAAGCAGAAATAGTATTCTTAATAGGATTTTGAAAGTTGCAGTCCAGGGCTTCTGCCTTGAAAAAAGTTGAAATCCTGGCCCTACAAGGAGTCCCAGTTAATTTTTTCCCTCCCTATGCATGTAATGTTAGTTCACCAGTATACATGTCATCAGACTGTATATGTTCATTCATTATGGAAGATTTTGTATTACATATGTGGTAAAAGAACAAAAATTAATGCAGTTGAGAACTGTGATAATCATGATTGTGATATTACAACTATAAGAATTCTCAACGACTTTATTTTGTCATTCTTTAATTTGTCTGCAGCTTCTTTTCTACATTATTTTTTTTCCCATTTCATATCAGTATAATTGTTAGACACTTGAAGAAACAAATGACCATAATCCATGAACTTCTTTCCATTTCCTCTTTAAGCAAATAAGCATAACACAGCTACAGTCAAAATTTTCTTTGAATGAACTGTAACAAACTTTACAGCAGGTTTTGGATCAAAATCCTTAAATACTGGACCTTCTTCCAACAACAAGTAAGTAATAATATCATGTAGTTGCCTAGACCTTTTAACTTGTCAATACTTTATTTTTTATTGTGATGGTCGTTACTGATGATGACAATCGTAATAAAATTTATGATGGCACTGTTTTTTTAAATACTATACATTGTTAAAATTGCAATTGTTCCAAACTTCGCAGAAAGATTTGAAAACTATGATGAAATAAAGTGTGAAAAGGTATTCTTTTCAAGTGACATGTCAAACTACATGTGTTTGTAATTAGTCTTCTGACCAAAATAATCATTAGGCACCGACAATAAATAAACCGGTGTCTTAATTTCATTGTCTGCTTAGATCTAATCAATGTGATTAATGTCTAAATAGATTTTTTTTCTTGTGATGGTCGTTATCAATAACGATGATCATAATAAAAATTTAATAATCAAGACATTTTCAAAAGTCTGCTGGTAGCCTGTTGTGTTGTCATACCTCAACACAGTCCATTCTGGTAGCCTGTTGGCTTGCCGTACCTCAACACAGTCCGTTCTGGTAGCCTGTTGTGTTGCCGTACCTCAACACAGTCCATTCTGGTAGCCTGTTGTGTTGCCGTACCTCAACACAGTCCATTCTGGTAGCCTGTTGTGTTGCCGTAACTCAACACAGTCCATTCTGGTAGCCTGCTGAGTTGCCGTACCTCAACACAGTCCATTCTGGTAGCCTGTTGTGTTGCCATAACTCAACACATTCCAGTCTGGTAGCCTGTTGTGTTGCCATAACTCAACACAATCCAATCATTCTGGTAGCCTCAGGCAACAAGGTACTACAGCATTTTTCCAACCCAAAGATCATAGAGGAACATTTTTTAAAATATGGCCGTATGCCCATATGTTGCAATTAAGGGCAAGTGCCATCTCAGACAGGGGCCATAACTCCACAATATGTTGCCAGAAAACCAAAATAAAATAAGTTACATGTACTTAAAGGGTTCATAATGTAAAGCCTCATAAAATTGATTTCAGTTCATGAAGTCTTTCAAATCAGAGCTGAAAATTAGAATCATATGAGGAGGGGATGGTTTATGTTACTATGTGAAGAAACTTTCACAATGCAGTTAGATTGTAAGCATTTAGTCTTGAGTTGTCAGGTCATGCTGTATGTACAGTCCATGTGTTTTTTTATGATGACATATTCAGTCAATATGAACTATGCTATTGGAACACATTTTGGAAGTTCCATGCACTTAATAATCGTGACAGCACACATTGAAATTGAATCAAATAATTGAAATGAATTCTGAATTATTTTTGGTCACTAAGCCATATGTCACCTTCTAAAATGTGATGAATTACATATACTTCTTAATGATAATGGTCTGGTACTGTAGGTTTTGTTTTGTTTTCTTCATAAATACTTCATCAATGTGAACAAGTACAATTATAGCCAAGCATTAAAATTAAGTTTATTAAATTCTTGTCTGGAGCAAGTGAAGCAAAGGGACATAACTACAATGTGAAATCAAACATTACTGAGGTTTTCTTCCTGTAAAGCCTCGTAGTAAATTTGATTTTAATTCATGAAGTCCATCAAAAGTTATGGAGCTCAGTTGAAAGGCCAAGTTCTGAAGTCAGACAGGAGAAATAACACCATTATATTTGGCTAGAAAATGGTGAAATTGAACTTGACTAGGACCTTCGTAATGTAAAGCCTCAAACTTTATTTCAATCCATGAAGTCTTTTAAAAGTATCAGAGCAGACATGAAATTGATGGTAAAGTTCTGTGACAGATATGGCCATAACTCGGTTATATTTTGCTGGGCAGAGCAAATGAAACTTGCACTAGGTCTTCACAGTGTAAATATAATACCTTTGACTTTAGTCTTTATGTCTAGAGCACCTTCCTGCACATTGTAACTGGACTAAAGGAGGAAGGAGCCGTGATGACTCGGTGGTTAATGTGCCAGATAAGCAACAAAAACGGTGCATGTTTAGAATCCTACGATCAGGTCAACCTGGATTGACTTCCATAGTGTCCTTGGGCAAGGCATATTACTCCAGTTGCCTCATCACTGCTGTTCCATAAAAAAGTTTTTCAAAAGTCAGTGGGTATAAAGACTATATTGGATGGGTCGAGATGTGTAGTGTAATAACATTATATACTGTCTCCAGGGATTAGAGTATACAACACATTTTAAATTTATATATGTAAACAAATTAACAGAGTTCAGGTGATAGGTGAGCAATTTAGTAAACAAGATACTGTTATTTAATAATAGGTCCTACCACATTATGATTCGCTAGCTGTATTAGCCATTTCTGTTGTCTTCTGACCACTCCAGTGGCTTAAATGCAAGAGGTCAAAGGTTCGAACTCCAGCCAAGTCATACCAAAGACTTACAAAAATGGTACTAACAGCTGCCTCGCATCGTGCTCAGCATTAAGAGGTTAGTGTTAGGACTGGTTGGCCTGGTGTCAGGATACTGGGTGGGACATCCTGCTGCATGTCTTTGGCATGATGCCCCAGTGCTAGACATCACTATAAATGGCACACTGAAGACATTGTAGCAATATGACTGAAAAATTGTTAAATCTAGGTTAAAAATCCAAATCCACACACACACACTGTTGTCTTCTCATTTTTATAGGGCTAGCAGCAGCAGCAACATTGTATGTTCATGTATGCTACAAGAAGAAGTGGGAGACAGATCTATATCAACTGAAGGGTTACATGCTAGCGGGATGTTTTGTACAACTGATTGGGGTCTGTGGCTTTGCAGTCTACCTTACTCTTGCAATAACACAGAAACAAGGTGGGTATCAAATGTTTACTTCATTGATGGAAATGTGCATCTCTTATTTACCAAGTTTTGCCTCAGTGACATACCGGTACAACACAGCTCCATTATTTTCCCCTTTTTCAATTTGTCTTTCTCTACCGCTCCCTTACATATAGATCAGACTACTGTGAAATTGTTTCATTTTGTGGTTTGGAAAAAAGATGACACTTTTGTGTGTCGTAACCTTCATTATTTGGGGATGGTGTCCATTTTTTTTCCTATGGAAGGATCATCATTTGCTGGGTATTTAAATTAGTGGTTAGTAAGGTCAATCAGAATTGGTTCATGAAATCTATGAAATTGTGTCCATGAAATCTATGAAACTTGGACCATGAAATCTTCCAAAATTGGTCCCTGAAATCTGTGAAAATTGGTCCATAAACGGTGACAATTGGTCCGTAAACTGTAAAAGCTGGTCCATGAAATCTGAAAATTGGTCCAAGAAATTCATGAAATCTGAGAAGAAAAAAAATTGGTCTACAAATTTTATAAAAATTGGTCTATAAAATCTGTGAAAATTGCTTCGTGAAATCTATGAAACTTGGTTTACAAAGCATATAAAAAGCAGTCCACAAATTTAACTGAAAATTGGTCCACAAGAACTGTGAAAATGGATACCTGTGAAAGATAATGAATTTACTCTACATGTAATTTTTCCTTCTTTCTTTTATCCTGGTGTCAGATATTGTCATTACTCTTGTTTAAAACAAAATCTCTTTTTCACTATCTTTCTCTTGGGATGGCAGGGCCATATTTATGTTAAGCAGCAAATTTACAGCAGTACATGTATTTATTTCATTTTGCTTGTCTGATGAAAGGTGTGTACAGTCTACATGATTATCTTGCAAATTATGACAGTAGGCTGAACAAATACTGCCCTTCTGACGTTATACGTATGATGTATACATATTCAGTATATTTTCTCAAGATTATGAAGTTGTAATAAGAAAATGGGAGGCTGAAAACTTTTAATCTGTTAAAGTAAATGAATTCTGTAAAAATATCATGTTATTTATCCATTTTTTTTTTTTGTTGATATTTACAATTTTACACGTTCAGTATGGACAGATTTATGGAGTGTTTTCTTCAAAGTTTTAATCGAGTTCCTGTATTTTCTCAGGGTGAAACAGTTAACTTGTGTATCAATTCATCAGTAATTATGCCATTTTGATACAGTGATACAAAAGGCAGAGAATCAGTTCAAAACCATATTTATGCTATTAAAGGTACTTTTAATCTTAAGTGACATGAATAATCATCTGCCATTATTCTTTATGTGTGTTGATATATATTGTAAATTGTGTATTGTGATACATATTGATAAGTGGCATAGGTGTATTGTTTCACACCTGTTTTCTTGTTTTCTTTTGAGTCATCTCATGTGACATGATAGTGAATATGATGTACATGTTGTGTATGTGTAGAAATGTACCAGTACATGAAATGCTTTTAAGGTTACACATATGTTGCCAATTTGCTATCAAATAAGGCTGATGTTACTAAAGTTAGAACAGCCTTTATTAACTTCTAAAGATTAGATTGAGCAGAATTTGACCAAGACAGAAAGCACCCTAGCTTCAAGGTCAATTACATTTATTCAAATAACACCAGTTCACCATCAAAAACAGCCACATTACTATAATTTTCAATAGATACAACCATACTTTTATCCAAGGCGTATGGCACATGTACCAGGCACAGCTAATTTGCATTCCCCACCCCTCCCCATCACAAGTTGTGGTATGTACATTTTAAGAAACTTCAGTTGCCAGCAATTTATTGATTTTAGAACAGTCTCTTGAAATTGATTCATTTGCATCAAAAAGAGGTGACATTTATTCCACTGATTTATTTTAGATAAAAAACTAAGGTCAGAGCATTATGGGATATTAATGGTACCCTATGGTTTACATATTGTTTTACAGCAAAGGCTGCCACCTGATTGAAATACATGTAGTTGCATGTGTCATGTGTATTCTTCAACTTTGTCAGCATTAATTTGTGAATTACTGAAAAATGTCATGTGACTAAATTCTAATGAATAAATTTTCCTTCTGTTTGTGTTACATTGCTGATCTTTTGTTGATCTGTTCTTGTCAGAGTGACATGTTAATTAAGTATGCCCTTAGGAAATTTTCTCCTGTATGAAATTTGTTTGGTTACAACAAATTACAAATGGCAGCATCCTGCTGTATTGTTGACTCCAGGACAATTGATAAACAAGCAAAGGTATTTTGCCATTTATTAATTATTATTTTTTTAAATTTTGGACTGATTAATTCATTACATGAACAAAAAATTAGATTTAGGTGTTTTAATTGATGTACTGAACACAGATTGGCTTGTTTAAAGTTGATATGTCACTAAAGGGTGCTTAATTCTTGAGACTGCCATCTATACTTTCATACAAGTCGGGGTCCAACTGCTAACAACATAGACCCTGATTTGCTGGCACATTGTGTGATGGTAGATCAGGATCTGTTTGATTTTTCCACTGATTACTCCTAACAGGCTGCATTTCCCAGCTCTGCGCATATGTTTTGCGATGGCGGATCTTGGTCTATGCAGTTTGCAGTTGGATCCAACTTGTACATGAGTACGTACAGTGCTTGCAAGGTAAACAACATTCATTCGTGGCACACAAATTGATTCGAGAGGGGATGAGGAGAAGCAGGCTTGCTTTTCTAAGCAGATCTGAGAAGAAAATTTGTGCATTAGATAAAAATATGATTTGGGTAAAGTTTGGTGATCAGATGGTGCGCTGGAATGTACATTTAAGCGCAGACTTTGGGCTGAAGACAATCCAGCATAGCATGGTGTTAGAGTCTTATGTTTACAACAGTGATGTCATCAAATCATGAGTGCCAGCTTTTGACTGAAATCAGTTGACCCATGGATGTTGCTGATCAACATCAGATTAATTCGTACACATATGGAAAATGGCAGGGTGTCTCAGTTCAAAATTACATGGCTCATAAGGTGATGAAATGTAGATGCTATTTGGTTTTGATGGAACCCAGCGATGTTTAGGACCATTATCTTTCAAGATTCAGTATTATTCAGAAGATTTGGCACATACGACTTTTTCCTCATTACAGCAGCTTTGGGACTTTAAATATACAGGGCTTCTGGGATATGTCAGGTATTTGAATTTCTCAAATGTGAAATTGAGCCAGAAGCTAAGCTTAAATCAAGGTATAGCACAAAGTTTCAGATGTATATTGTGTGCTTTTTGTGATATTGAATAATTTTCAAATACTCTTTTGCAGAAATAATGAATTTGGTTATCAGTTCTTCATCAGTAAAGGGCAAGACTTGGGTGTTTTTGTTTTTCAGGAAGTGCTGGCACTGAACGTGCAATAAATAAATTAGTTCAGGTTTTTGAAAGTCATATAAAATATGTCGTAGTGATGTTTGCAGATGAGACAGTGTATGGTGCTGAGCTGTTCTTTAATTAATTAATCTGTTTTTTTGGTCGTATTTAATTTTATATTGCAAGGGTGATTCAAATCACCATCATTGTCTACTAAAGATTAGTTAATGTTGGCATTTCTTTTCATGATGTTTTGTTCACACGAGTCTTTGAGTAATAAACTAGACTTACATCAACTAAATATTCACAAAAAGAATCGTGTAGATGCAAAGTTTAGTACTACTAAAACTGAATTTTTATGCATCATTTTTTTGCAGTGCAAGTTTTCTTAGATACTAGATTAATTGCCCATCTTAGATTAGGAATAAAAAATATTTAAAAAACTACAATGAGTGAGTTTTAAAGAAAGTTTGAAGATAAAATACCAAAAAAAAGTATTCAAAAAAAACTGTTTGGATGTGACCACTAGTTTTAAACTTGATAGCTTTTCTTTTGGCAAGTGTTACACACAGAAATAAAGACTGGGGGTGTTGATATATAAGATTGTGGGACTGGAATGAAGTTGTGATGTTTATTAGGAAGCAAGTGACAATTAGTGAACCAGTCTATGACACAACAAATTGTGGATTGATTGCCAGGGTAAACCTCATAGAGACTTGAATGTTGACAAGTCATACAAAATGCAGCATCTAGAAGTTATTAAAATAGTTAAAGAATAGAAAATGTTAAATCTATGCATCTAATGTACCATATATACTCACTTACAAGCAACATAGACCCTGATCTGCTGATGCATTATGAAGTGGCAGATTTAGATCTAACTGGTATGCAGTTTGCAGTTGAACTTCACTTATGAATGAGTATATACAGAATGTCGTGTTTATTATTCAACTATAACATTATAAATTTATTATAGAAAACGGTTGATATTTTCTAATCAGTAAAACACTTTACATTGATTTGTATCATTTCAGGTTTAATCATTGAAGGGGAAGGCTACTATCTAACGTGTGTCTGGTGTTTTATGACCTGGAAGTGGGGATTTTTCCTCTTCTACTTTTCACGCATTTACCGCAGGCTTTACTGTGGTATTTACACCATACTGCCGAAGGATCATGATGACAACACATACACTGATTAAGCCCTATCAGGCTTTCTATTATACAGGCGTTTATTACAAACATCATTGAAAACAAAACAGGAAAATTCCTTGTCATTCAACCTTGCAGTAATTTTTGAAAGTAAAATATACAAAATCTTTTAAAAGAATTTGTATTGAATAAAATGCAACTAGTGCATGATTTTAAGATTTTTCAGAATATGAGTTTTGGATTTGGTGGCAAGACTTTTCAATACTACTTGAAAAATAATTTTTCTGTTATAGAGACGATAAACAAAAAATTAGGATATATGTTCACTTATTCACATGATGGTATCTTGGAATTAACATATTTAGTTATGTTTCATTCCATTTTCATTTTTATACGCCTGACATAAAACAAAGCACCTTACGGTGATGATGTTCACATGCCTGTTAACAGTTTTGTTTTTGTATGCAGTCTTCCAAAGGATTTTAAACTGAAAGGTCATTGATTCTTGGGCTGAAATTTCCAAGAATCAAAAGTTGAAGACTAAGGTCTCATGCTTGAGAATCATGAGACCAACATGAGAAAGAAAATACTATTCTAAAACTTGTTTACTTTTATTATCAACATAGAAAGCATAAGAGAGTCTTGCTTAACAATGAAAGCATCAAAGAGCCTTGTTTAACAAGAAAAGCATTAACACACAAAACAACTTATAACAAAAAATATCAAGAGGAGAACACAAGGAAAATAGAACAATAGATATTACATTGCACTCATTTGTAGATTTTGTATTCCTCACCATGGCAAATGGATTTTTCATTTGTGCATCTTTGAACCATGTGCAAAACACAATTGTCTGTCCATTATTCACAGATGTTTTAGTCAAGGAAACGTTCTTCCACGTGTCCCTGAATTTTTGTGTGCATTTTGAAGAAGTGTCTTATTCTTCTTGCCATGTTCATTTTCCCAGTCTGAGTTGGATTCATGATGATGTTTCGCAGAAAAATCAAAATATTCCTCTAATCAGTTGTATTTATATGTAACATGAAAATCAAATTTGATACAACACAATATTGTGCAGCCAATAATAGAACAATATACACAGTGTAACAGTGATGTTAGAAAACATCAAATATAATATAATTAACTTCTATACCAGAAGCAGGAACATTTATATACAGAATCAGTTGAATAAATAATTACAAGATTTTAATGGATATTAAAAGCATTATCAAAAGGAACATGCAGTAACTTCTGGAATACATTCTTTTTTATTTCTCTTGGCAATTTTTAATTTCTAATTATCAAAGCGTAGTCACCATCTTTAGAAAGAGGTGTTAAAATTCCAATTATCTCAATCATTGTCACTTAGATGCTTATGATCTCAAAACTAAACTGACATCTATGCCAGTTATCAGATAATACCATATGGCCTTTACAACTTGATAGCAATGCTAATTGATTAGCAGGTCAGGCAGGTGCATAGGCTTGGTCATTCAAACAGTAAGAAGGTCAAAGGTCATTAAATGGTACCAACTGTGTGTTTGATGCTTTCAGCAAAATTTCTGAGATTCAGACTGATGCATAGGGCAAATTGCATATGCATCACTTTGAGGTCAAGTATAAAATCATGAAGTACAGGTCATAGGGACACATTTCTTTACTATCAGCATTTTTTCAGAATTTGTGGATGACTTGAAAATTGGATAAGGAAGAAGCATATTATTTTTAGGACCCAAAGGTCAAGGCTACTCTAGCTCAAAGAATAAGAATGATGTCCACACAATAACTCAAGTTTTACATTACAGACTTGAACCAAACACTTATGGCTTGCACTTGGGGTAAGGAAGAAGCATATCTATTTTGCGGTCAAAGTCATCGCAACTTAGACAAGAAAACTGGTTTTTGCACAAAACATTCAGCTATGTACTTTCACATAAGTTTGTGGACTACTTGTTGGTTTTGAAGAAAAGGTATTGATTTTGGGGTCAGAAGGTTAAGGTCTGTATTACTGAATGAAAAGAAAAATGGCTTTTGCATTGTAACTTCAGTTCTTAACCATATACATTGACAGAACTTTCTGGATGAGGCCTGTTAAGTTTTGGAATCAGTCAGGGTCATTGTGGCTTGAAGAAAAATGGGTTTTGTGACTAACTCCTTTTCTAGAATAAGTGCCTTGACTAAACTTTGTGCGGCTTGTAAGGGTGAAGTAATTCACTCCTACATCAGTGTATTTATAATTTTGCCATTTTGATACACAGATCAATACTAAAGGCAGATTTTGGATTCAAAACGATGTATACCTTATAATAATTACCTTTACCTCATTCTTTTTGTGTCTCTGTATCATATCTTAGGTTGTGTATCTCAGTACATAATCTGTTTGTGGCATAGTCACATCGTTTCACTCCCATTGGCTTGCACTTGGGTAAATATAGAAACTTTTAGGAGGCTAAAGTCTAATTAAAGAATAAATTTCTGTATAACAATTCAAAAGTGAATACCTTGATCAAAGAGGCTGGTCACTGATTGCTATTGGTCAGTAATCTCCAGAGTCAGCATATACCATTCTATCTAGTACTATCATTGAGGTGTACTAAATAAGGGTTCACATATAATGTGTCTCTCACTGTATGTTTTAAGTCTGCTTGTCGTCAGAAATATACATGTTTACTTATATATTTATTTTGCTTGTTGTATATTCATGTTGCTTTTTTCTGTTTGTAGTTTTAATACACTTTATTGAAAGATTGGCATTGCAGTAAGCATGTTACCATTGTTTTGACAAGAGCTCTTGCCCATTTTCTGATCAGAGCAACATTTTTTAAAGTTTATTTTTGCGAGTTCCGATAACTACTTTTCAGTGGTATACTTCAAAATTTGTTTTTTTGTAACAAGTGCCATTTAAGTTGGTATGACATTTCTGTGACTCAGTGCCCATATTCAAATATAGATCAAATTTGTACAACCTTAAAATAATATATTTTATGTGTGACTGGTTTGCTTTTTTACACATTGTTTTCAGACTTCATAGACATTTAGTTTTGTCCTGATATGAAGCTGAGTATATTGTTCAACCATGATACAGTACTATTTCCCTTTTTTATTTGCTTAAGAGAGGTGACAGGTGTAGAAGGTTTGACAGTAACTGAAACAAAATGCAATATATTTTAGTGTCTAATTTGACTCTTTGGTTTTGGATGGGGACATAATCAGTATATTGGTATGCATTTGTCAACATTTTTGGGGGTAAGCCTCTGAAATGATCTGGGAAACCTCTAATTGTCTTTTTGGTTATCTTACGTTAGGCAAGTTTTTTTATAAGAAATATTTGAGATGAATTATGTTTACTAACATCAGATGGCATTTGCATATATTCTGCCAGTGTATTTTACTGTATACATTTTTTTATGGTGTCTATAAAATTCACGATTCCTTATTTGTACATGATAAGTCAAATTGTCCTTAATATTGTATCAGATACACTTTAAAAAGCTCAATATGTAATCTGCAATGTTTCAAAAACATCTACTTGTGATATTACAGCAAAATACTCGAGCACATATTTTATCGTACAACAGAATTATGTTATTCAAACTGATATTCACATAGCAAATATTTTTGTCATCCATTTGTAGAAAATGTATGGATTTTTCTCTATTTTGTGTGAAATTTTTCATATGTATATTCTGTATTTCAAATTGATTAACATGGGTAAGTAAGCAGAACAGTTTTCAAACTTCACATTTTAAAAATATTTATTATTTAATTTATTGCATATATATACATGAATATATACCAATGTTATAAAGTTTGACCTGTGCAGTCAGTGAATCAGTGGAATATTCTCTAAGTGTACAGTTTAATCTGTGCAGTCATTGGACCAGTGGAATAACCTCTGGGTGTACAGATTGATCTGTTCATGGTCAATGGACCAGTGGAATATCCTGTGTACAGTTTGATCTATGCAGTCATTGGATCAGTGGAATGTTCTGAGTGTACAGTTTGATCTGTGTAGTCAGTGGACCAATGGAATGTTTTCTGAGTGTACAGTTTGATCTGTACATGGTCAGTGGACCAATGTAATATTCTGAGTATACAGTTTGATCTGTGCAGTCATTGGACCATTGGAATGTTCTCTGATTGTACAGTTTGATCTGTGCAGTCAGATCTGTGTATAACTACTCTTTGGGGGACTACACATAAGTGGTCTTTATTTACATGTATAGGTATATATCCCCCTTAATATTCATTCACGGGGATTTTGAAGAAATGGACATGGATCTCTTTCAGTACATTTAGATACAAAGAGAGGATGGGTAACAGCAAGAAGTACCACATTTTTGAATTGCAAAGACTGGAGTTAAAAAAAAAAACAGCAAAACTACCATATATATTCACTTAGTATATATTCACTTAGTAGATGAGTCCAACTGAAAACTGTACAGACCCAGGTCTGCCATCACGTAATGCACTGGTAGATATGGGTCTGTGCAGTTTGCTAGGAGTAATCAATAAAAGCTTACACCCTGTTCTGCAAGTGCAATATGCTATGGCAGATCAGGATCTTTGTTGTTTGCAGTTTACCTCTACTTATAAGTGAGTATATATGGTAAATTCATTGGGTACATTCATTTTAATTTCTCGGGCAAGATTATATCTTTAAAATAGCAGGTTATGAATTGAGATAAGGGATAAAATAAATAGTTATTCACCCCCACTACTGGTAGCTATGTACGAGAGTTCACAGTACTGAAGAATGGCAATCTAGTCGCATTAAGTAGGTGACTGCTATACGCAGGCCAATTATGTAGGATATTGAGGGGACTGAAATATTGTCTATAGACAGGTGTTTGCTAATCCAGGTTTGACTCCACACATCTTTGAATAGTAACACATTTATTATCCATACCATTTATCTAATGTTTACATTTATATCAATTCCGTGTCTTTGGTACTACATTTTCAGTTGGATTAATACAGTGTCTTTGGTACTACATTTTCATTGGATCAGTTCAGTGTCCATGGGGCTACATTACATTTGGATCAATTCAGTGTCCTTGGGGTCTAGAATTGGTTCTTAATATTAATCTGGAAGGTCATTATTGTTCCAAAATTGGTTTGACTGCATTATATGTGCCTTATGAATTTTATGAATTGCTCAGTTCACATTCACCAGATTATAAAGATACTATGAATAATAACATTTTAGCATTAAATTGTTTGACTTTTGAGGAAAAAAAAAATCAAAATACAGTTTTCCCTTGTTAGAATGCAGTGGCCAGGGGGTTCCTTAACTGCTGGCTGCATTGTGCACTGAAGAATGGTATGGTGGGAACTGCACATGTGCCAAATGGTAGTATAGTGAAGCGATAGAATTTTGTCAGTAATAATGTTTTAAAAAGGAAATAGTGATAGAAAACAACAAGAAGCTGTGTATTGTTTCAACTTGTTATACATTTTATTAATTCATGGATAATGGTCTAATATTGGTGTTGTGTGTCTATGCTCTTAAAATAAGTAACAGAAAATAGTGAAAAGCAACAAGTTTTGTAAAATTCAACAAATAATATATTTCACTAGAATACAAAGTGAAAATGAAAAAGAACTTACGGTATTGCAAATTAAATCCCAAAATAATCCTAGAATTACAGACAAGTCCTAATTAAAGTCCTGAATAAAATTCAGTAGAAGTCGAAATTAAATCCAAAACTGAAGGTGATAATGTGTTGTGGTAGCTTGTAGAGTGTTGATATGCCAACAGTCTTTTATTGAATAACAGTAATATAATTCCAGTGAATGTCTCTATTCAAGAATTTTATCAGAACTTTTGTATTTCTTGAGAAAATAATCACTTGAATTCATAAATCTGAAGAAAATAGATTTGAGCCCAAAATAATACTGGACACAATATATAATACAACTTGATTGTGCTAGAACTTAAAGCATACATGAAATATCCTCTATTACAAGGTTATATAGTTCTCTAGGTCACAGTTAGCATTTTCTAAAAAAAACTTACCTAATGGAAGATAACCTTCTAGAATGATCCTGATGTTTGCAGAATATAAATTATTATTAGAAACCAGAACCTGAACTATGTCAAATACACTAAGGAAATTCCAAAACCTAGAGGAGACCCAAATAAACATATTTACTTTTATTAATAATAATTCTGATTTTAAACCCATCACACAGAATGATTTAGCTATGTATTAGTTGTTTACAGAATAAAATAAACAAAGCCCATTCAGGTCAAGCAGAAAATGAACTCAGTTTTGGACAAGGTCAAGTCCAACATACAATTTTACATTACAGTAGCATGTAATGAAATAAATTTTTTGTAAAGAAACCCTGATGAACAATGCAAATTAAATATACATACTATTGGTCATGGGGTCCATAGTAGTACCATGTTATATCAGGAAATGAATTATAATGTTGGTCATGGGATCCATAGTGGGAAATGTATTATAATGTATGTTAGTGCTGCCTATTATTGTATTATGTTTTTGCTTCAGTGTTCACAAAGAGTATATACTCTTATTATCAGGCACAGCCTTGGCTGCTTGTGTGTGAGCTCATATATAAGAGATTTTGCTTACACGTTATGTGATATTTTTCGAAACGAGTAATTTTCTTCTTATTCATTACAGTCGACTCTTGCAGACCATGACAAGGAAATAGGCAACATACCATTTGCCACCAAATTGATTCTTGCAGTTTCGTAACTATGAAATAGAATGCAATTTACAATAAATAAAATCGTGGACACATTTGAAATTGTGTCCCTATCCTATCTTACCATGTACAAATCTAATTTGTTTCATATTATTATGCAAGTCAGATAACAGTAATAGGCTTGCTCCAAAATGGTATTACAGGTAATATAGACATTGTTTTTGTTGTTTTATTTTCACAATAAAGACTAAAGCTGTTGCTATGTTCTCTACTCAAGTTTTTATTCGAAAGGTTTTTTTTTCATCGTTTCCACAGCTCAAAATTTTGTCATTAAAACTTTGTTGATATCTCTGCATGTTGTGTGACGTCTGTACATGCATTATGTTCCTATCCCCTAATCAACTGATGCGTTGTCAGTAATTAAAATTTAAATAGAAATCAGATTTGTGTTCATAAAAGGTTAATTACCCAGACATGCACAGATAAAAATAAAATCTGCAAGTTCAAATACGAGTTTGACCAATTTCTTGTAATACACTCATCTGAATATGAATACAAAGATGCATACCAAATTTCGTTTATCTATGTGGTGTTTGCTAATTTGTGCAAACAGTGTGCTAGTAAAAACGTTGAAACTAATTAAAAAAATACTTCAAAAAATTTCTGTCAAGGCCTTAAAATTGGCACATGAATACAGAATGTTTTGTCTGCATTATGTGAGTGCACAATCATGCTAAGACTTGGTCTTTTGTGAAAAAAAAGTCCAAAACGTATTTTAAAATATGTAAAAGAATTGCATTGTTGTCTAGAAAATCTAATCTGATAACTTGCATATGAATACAGGTTTTGTTTTGGGGGGGTTAACATGTATCAGCACATTATAGGCTATATATGGCAGCAAGTATATTTGGTGGAGGAAGAAACTAGGAATGCCCTGGGAAGAACCACCAACCCACAGGAAGCTACTTGCAAGCTTGCTTACATACCCATGTTGGTCAACGCCATAGACCACTCATCCCTCCCCCATATGAATGCTTGCTATTTTATTTGTCTACCATAAGTAGTCAAAATAGAGGACAACCATAAAGAACGTACACAAACAATCGACCAGTTTCTAACTTCCCATTGCACAGCATACAATTTTATACCCCCGCTTAAGTAAATTAATGCTTTCCCCAACCCCCAGCAATAGCTGGGACAATCAAACTTTGAAAGTTTAAGTTTAATACATTCATTAAAATAAGCAGTTTTAAGTTTTAATGCTATGCAATGAAACTTAACCAGAATGATTTTTAATAGTCGAAAACGAAAGTGAGGAAGTATTAATATGAGTTATAAAGCGTAGCTTGAATTTACACAAAATCGTAACCAGGGTACATTACTTGGGAAAGAAAGTCAATGTAACATGGTAAAAGCAAAAGCATAATAGAGGTAAATGTTCAAATCTGGGGTGGGGGAAAGACTAACAGCGAGAACAGAATTTCTTGAGGTATGATAAACATCTCCAAACTGTACATTTGTTGGTATCTTCAGTGATATTTTTTGTGGGTATTCTACCGTAAAATGGGCAAAGGAAGAAAGGATTATTTATAACAAATGTCTATTACCTGATTCTGAACAAATGCACTTATCTGGTCATTCTGGTACGTTGTCATGCGGTGGTGGAGGAACATTCACAAGGCTGTGTACTGTTCTCTAAATATTACCAGTCGGACCACTTTTCTTGAAGCAATTGCTGACCTCTTAGCTCTGCATATTTGCTGAGACTAACTTAACAGGTATGTTGTATCAAATACTTGTTATATCCAAGCAGGAATTAAATCCAAATTTTTGTGTTTATTTTGCATCCAGATTACATTCACAGGTACATGTGTATTCATCGTGGAGATTTAATTATTTATTCATTGCTGTATCAGTTTAAATTTCCAGTATTTTCTGGACTGGTTTGTAGCTCATGTGAAACTCATTCAGGTCATTTTAAGTGAACGTGTTTAAGTACCCAAAGTGTTATAATGTGGAAGGAAGAGAAATTATTTTTTATGAAGCATTAAGGATGCTTGAATTAATCCATTAAGAGAAAGCTTATAATTGAATTAGAGAGGTCTCTAATTCTATCAAAGATGTGTATAATTCAATTATAGAGGTCTGCAAATAAGAAAAATGTTTACTAACAGGCAGTTAATGAATTAAAGAGGTTTCTAACTAATCGATAGCCATTTAATTCAACTGAAGAGCTCAGGATTGAATTGGATATATGTCAAATGGCCTACCATATGAAAAACAAAGACATGAGACAATCTGAAAGGGATAGGGACAGAAAGTGAAGGAATTAGGAATAGATCACGTTTCCAAGGATCTCCATAAAATGTGGGGTGGGGTGGGGGGTGTTTGCTGTTGTTTATCATTAGGCTTTTCACGACTGATATTTATCAGGTCAGCACATTATCACAACAGGTGGTATAATGTATAGAGCTGTGAAGCAATGTTTTATCCTGTGTCTCCAGAATCTTGACTACAGTGCGCGCATTTCCAAGAACAAAATCATAGTGAAGTGCAGACGACAAAGTTATCAAACTGTCAAGCATATAAGATTATCTCCCTTGTTTGTAGCACTTGGGCAATAGTGCATCTGCCATTTTTCTTTCCCTGTTAAAATGTGGCCCAGATCTTTTGAACCAGGGTGCAACACTTGAGAAAGTGTGACTGACGAATAAAGCTGAAGATAAAAAAAACAAGGATGATGGAGGTGCTAAAATATCAGACATCATCACCGAATAGAGATGTGTTGGTTACATTTCAGTCAACTAGAGAATAGGAAAATATTAATAGTTTGACTAAATTTGAGGAAACATCTCCCCCTCTCAAGTTCCAAATGACAGTCCTGTGGCCATTTTTGTGGAGCAGGAAATACATAATTGGCAGCATGCCCAAGTGGATTGAGGATGTGAGAAACTGACCAATGTGAAACAGCATTCCGGACCAACGTGTATGCATAGTGTATTGTTTAGCCATGGTTACCACTTGACAATGGAGCTGAGAAGGGATATACCATTTTGTACGTCCATAAACTCGTTACACATGTACCATCCCAATGTCTCGTTACCTGCTCGTTGTATCAGAACCAGTTTCACTTACCTTTTGAAAATTCGTATGGGGATGCATATCAGTTAGAATATGTGGGTCAAACTTAAACTATGTTATTGTGACCTATTTTTCACACTTTTTTGTTGTTTGAGCTGTTCTTAGTTGCACCCCTGATATTTTGGATTCGATCTCATCTACACATGAAAACTGGTTTTGTAGATGCGTCTGGATGGGAATAACTCAACCATACAACAACATCTGGACGGAAATAGCTAAACCATACAACATTGTCATTTTGATCTAATTGTGAACGATTGAGCGTCTTTGGTATCTTCAGCTGTTCGGTCGTTAAAAGGCCCCATTTCACCAGCACTATTGAAAATTGTTATCTAGATGAGCAGAAAAAAAAAACCTAGGTTAGTGTTACCCGATATGCACGCGTAGCTGACTTGTATTTTGTTACGTGGTATAGATACAGCTCGACGAAACTCAAACTTAACCAATCCAAGTCATTGTGATCTAATTTGTATATTTCATCGTCTTGTATTTACAGTTGCTTGTTTAGTACACCCTCGTTATTGTTAACCCTATTTCGCCAACACTCATGAAAATTAGCATGTGATACCATTTCAGAATAACTTGACATCAAAACTAGGTAGGTACAGCTTATTTTCATGCTCGAGTGACTTTACATTTTAGCAATTCATTCGTTTGACATCTCGGACCCTTTTTCAACTACACGTGTAAATTGGCATGTGGATACGATCTGACAAAAGTACCGTAGCCATGCCATTATTAGGTTAGTGTGAAAATATGTATGACTTTTGGCAGGGATATAGAAAAGAGTTCTGCGTGTCAGTGCGTACCAGTTTCCCGAGCACAACTCCTAAGCGTGTACGACATCACAATCGAACTTGGTACACATTAGATTCGTTTTCCTTTCCCTATGAATAAATCTTCATTTTCAATATTTCTATTTTTATGTCCATGTTTGAAATTTATGTTCATTGTATATCCATAATCCACACTGATTTCCTCAGCATAACTAAAACATTACTTTTGTGACATTTGGAACGCACTAAATTAATCCAGGCCTGTCTCCTCCCTGTCACAATATTTCAGATTCAGTACTTTTAGTGTACATCTGTTCATTCGTCCGTCATTTGTTGTTGTTGTTGTAGGGCTTAACGCCATTTTTCAGCACACGATAGGCTATGCATGGCGGCCAGTATTAATGGTGGAGGAAGAAACCGGGAAATCCCCAGAAAGAACCACCGACCCACGAGAAGCTACTGGCAAGCTTTCTCACATATCTACAGAGGTGAGATGGCAGTGATCCGTAACGGAGAGCGCTTTAGACCACTCAGCCACTCGGGGCCCCTTCGTCCGTCATTTATTCTCGTTACTAGAGCAATGCTTCAAAGAATAGTTCAAGATATTTTTTTTTATGAAGTACACTTATTTGACTAGTGCTCCATATTTGAAATTTCCTTTCCACAATATTTAAGTTTCACATTTTGTTTTATTTAATTTTCTCCATACATCCGTCCAAATATCCGCAGATTACATTTTGGGGCAAAACTCCAGAACCGTTGATAATATCATTAAAACACTTGTCATTATCAAGTTTCATTATTTTGAAGGGCTATTGTA
>JAECUM010091089.1:0-33402 GCA_016617855.1 Megalonaias nervosa
ATAAATGTTTACATTAGGACTGTGGTACTATAAATGTTTAGATTAGGACTGTGGTACTATAAATGTTTAGATTAGGACTGTGGTACTATAAATGTTTTCATTAGGACTGTGGTACTATAAATGTTTAGATTAGGACTGTGGTAGTATAAATGTTTAGATTAGGACTGTGGTACTATACATGTTTAGATTAGGACTGTGGTACTATAAATGTTTAGATTAGGACTGTGGTCTACTATACATGTTTAGATTAGGACTGTGGTACTATAAATGTTTACATTAGGACTGTGATACTATAAATGTTTAGATTAGGACTGTGGTACTATAAATGTTTCCATTAGGACTGTGTTACTATACATGTTTAGATTAGGACTGTGGTACTATAAATGTTTAGATTAGGACTGTGGTACTATACATGTTTAGATTAGGACTGTGGTACTATAAATGTTTAGATTATAATTGTGGTACTATAAATGTTTAGATTAGGACTGTGGTACTATAAGTGTTTAGACAATATCATTCAGAGTCATCTGCATATTTCTATTTTAGTGAAAACTCCATCTTGATATGAACATTCATTTATATGAAGTGACTATATACAGAATGTCACGATGATCTTGTTTATGTGTTTGTGATTTGGGTTTTTAACATAGCTTTAATAATTTTCTAGTCATATCACTGTGATGTCTGCATTGTGGCAGTGTATAGTGATGTCTAGCACTGGGGCATCATGCCGCAGACATGTAGCATGATGTCCCACCCAGCCACATTATCCTAACACCAGACCGACCAGTCCTAACATAACCATTCAATGCTGAGTGCCAAGCAACCACAACCTCCCACATCTGAGGCGGATGCTTTAACCACTAGGCCACCGGAGCAGTACGATGACTTTGAAGGCAATCGTATTGGGGTTTGGATCATCCTCAGTTTAACCAGCAATACATTGGAAAAGTAGAATATTTATGAAAACTACATTGGTATGGTAATGGTATAACCATCAGCATAGGATAAGTAGATGTAGCTGTACTTAGATTGTTCACATTTTGGAATGACTCATTAACATCATTTTCATTTAAGACCAGCTACATATATTGAGAAGTGTACAAAAACATAATAGCAATGCATCCAACCATGGCCTAGTAATAAAATGATTTTCAACATGACAATATATGGTCATAATTTTGGAGATCTGATAGTACCTTATTGATTTAAATATCATATTTTGGTGAACATCCCATGCCAATACGACCATTCATTACACATGTTCATATCATGATCAGTGGAGTTCTCATGGAGATTTCATTTCCCAAATCTTACTCCACATTATTTTTTTTTCACGTCAGTAACATTAAGATTCCATCATAGTTCTTATAGTGACAATACAGTCACATAATACAATTGTACGACTGGCAGACACTGTCTGGACATATCACGTCCTTGTGCAATACACACACGCAACTCTAGCCAATTACCCTTTTTTACTGGCACAACTGTTATACAATTATAATAAACCTCTTCCTGAGGAATACTTAAATCTCTGGTGATTGTATCTTCTGGTGGTCTGCACCCTTTTCACGTGAAAACACACTGACTATGCCTATACCTTCTATAGCTGATGATCATCTTTGCCTAATAACTGTTATCTGAATGAGTACGCTCTTGTTGAATAACAGTCAAGATATTTTTTGTCTCAACTGAGTAAATGTTAGTGTAAATTGTTCATTGCTGAACATAACCAGAGTGGATATAGTGGTGAATACCATTTTTCCATTATAGAAACAATATCTGAGTGTTTGAGTGGTGGAGTCAGTGCTTGAGCATTTGCCCATGTGATGAGTCCAAGCTGACTTCGATTTGGCTTTGGTACATCAGGATGGTACAGCAGCCAAATTCTCCCTGACCCGTATCAAAATTACATGACAGTTCATACAAGTGTTTGATATGCCCACTCTGAAGCAAATATTCTTGGAAAAGTAGAGCCAAATTGTTATCAATACTAGCATCCACTGCCAACTGATCCAACACCCCCATTGGTAAATTCCACAGCTTCATCATTGAGGTCAGAATCCATTAATTATATATAATCAAGATTAATCATAAACACAAACACCAAACAGGTTTAAGTATCCATCAGGGTTTATGTTGAGTGCTTTGAACTGAATTTCACATACTATGATGTGAAATCAATAAATGCTTGTGGTGTTGGCGAACGGTCAGGTGCACGCAACAATTTAATAAGATGACTGCATTTTGGTCTACTATGCCATTTTTTTTACGGTATTGTTGAATATGACAGTAGTGTTTACCATTCTTCATTAAATAATTAAAAACTTCAGCTGGTGATGCAAGTCCATATGAGTCAAAATACAAATGGTGTCATCACGTATACAACTGTATGAGTACTAGTCCTGTAGTGAAGTCCAGGTTGAAAATACCAGTTTCACGTGTGCGTGGAACCATCGATACAAGTTCATTTTTGCATAAAGATACCACGAAAATACCTGACAGATTTTGCCAATGCAAGTACGTCAAGACTGGTCAAAGGCTTGATCTGCGTGGTGAATCAGGAAAACCTCTTCACGGTGGTATTTGGAGACTTGTTCCTGGTAATCAAAAGTCTTTTCCATTTGTGTACGAGCGCCAGTTGTCTTTTTTAGCACCATATGACATTCACTTCATCACAGTACATTATTATTTAAAAATATAATTTGTTTAATTTTAAATTTTTTTTAATTTCCACAAGTTCATCAATGACTTCCATTGGACCATCAGTACCCACCAACAAGAGTCTTGTCAGAAAGTATCACAGCATAACAGCAATAACCAGCTCTAAATTTGCGCGTATGAAAATACAAGTCAACAATGGATTGTCTAAACAGATCCAAGTGTTCAAATAAAAAGTAATAACTCGGGTACAACATATGAAAGTCATTTTGGGGAATATGCAGTCCCATGTCAATCTTTGATACCAAATATATACCACCACACATTGTGATATGCACCTGTGGTTTGATTTCTGCATAGTCAAGCAGAACTTTTCCAGATAGTTTCTGATGACGGTTTAACCGTATGGAAACATCAGTCACACCTAGAGTAGTAAAGGAATATAAGGTTTCTAGCTCAGAGACCCCTTTCCCCTCCAAAACCCTTTTCTTCAGCTCCAATGATGACTTTCACATGATAAAGTAAGGGGGTCTCTGATCTAGAAACGACTGTTACAGCCATGTTTTATGACAATTATTTTCGTACTTGCTAACTCTCATTGGCAGAATATCTGTTAACATACTGTCAATAATACGGAACTCTCGTATTAAATCGTCCATATCATATTTTACGCCTAGCAAATAAGATCATATCTGATCAAGTAATTTTTTGTAGGTGATACTGCTGTTTTACAAGCATTTTTTAGTCTCAAGTCAAGGCTCAATTTTTTTACAAGCTGTTGAAAGAGAAACACCAACACCTGATATTTTTAACAAAAACGGATTTAATGATGCTCCACTTGAAATTATACCAGAGCTTGTCATCAGCAATGGTAAATATGATATTACTCGAAGTATTCTACTGTAATACTTGTAACATTGTTTTACACACCAGAGGTTTTTATGATAATATCTGTAATAATGCATTAGAGCTTCAACATTTTGTTTTGGAATTTCCCCAGAAATATGATTGAAATCGATGATCTGTTTTTTCATTATACAATATTTGTTTACAATTTTTCTACAATATTAAATTCCGTGGCACCAACAATTGAATCAAGAAATTCACGAAATTTATTATTGTTAGGATCAGCTATAAAATCTCTATACATGTTATAAGCATCTGACGAAGTACCCTTATATCGTTCATCTGTCAACACCTCATTTTTCTTTAACCAACTGTAGGAATCAAACGTGTTTTCTACTTCACGTTCATAAAAATCTGTTTCATTCACCAAATTACCGTATTCTCTTTCTGTTTCATCAATAGGCCCAAGTACCAAGCTTATTTGATTCAAAGTAAAATTTTTGAGGACAAAATATTGTCTGATAATTGCATATGCGACTGCGAAATTTATCAGCATTAATTTTTAGAATGATTTTCGTTAAAGAAAGGTAATTTGAGTAAAAGTATTTACTCTAAGCCATAATTTTTGCTTATTGTTTTGTGAACATTTTCTCGACTTCATTGGAATAATTTCGTAATGACAATTGTCTAGAGCATTGGAGTGGTGGAAGTGGAACACCATGTTCTTCACCTATGTTGTAATAAGAACCAATTCCTACACCAAACTTTGTTCGATTAACTTCCTCAAAAAACTTTTCTCGCTCATCATCGCTGAGATTACTAATTTCATTGCTAAAATCTTTAATTATCGCTAGAGATTTGTGAACAATAATCGGATTAAATTCTGGGTTTTTTACGCATCATTGGTAGAAGTACGTTCGAGTCTGCTTTTGTAATTAACTCCGTATCCGGCGTCATTCTAACAACTTTAACTAGGGTTTCCTTGTCGTGGTAGTACATGTTTAAAAATTTTTCGTTTTGAAAAACTATTGTATAACTTCTTGTTCCTTTTTATTCCTATTATCTTAGATTCCGCTAGTTTGTTGAGGTCATCATGTCTATTGTTTACTCGTTCATTTAAATCTACTCTTTCACCATAAGCATGTGTTTTTATTAAGTTCGATTTTATAATCAAATCTAGATTTTCAAAATCAAGGTCGAGCAATATTTTTTTCTAGCAGGATTCCAATTTGTTATGTTCTTCTATACAATCATCAGGATGACAGTAACTGCTTATAATATCAAAGTCTCTTATTGCTTTAAGTAGTTGTGGTCCTCGCATATGCATAAAGAGAACAAAATGTTTTCTTCTTCTGACAAGGGAGAGTTTATCATTGGAATTGAAAAAATTTTCCTAGTATTTATCACACGTGCTGATAGCAATTTGTCCCCAACATCTATTTTGGGGTTAAAAATATTATCATAAAATTCTTCCGCAATGATTGGAAATAATTGTAACATTTATTTTATAACGGTAGATTAAATCTGATCATCAAGTGTGTATATTTGAAACGCTGTCAGTCCTGGAAACGGATGTTCAGCAGCAATAACATAAACTCGAAAATACAAGTACTTGTTGACAGTATTTTCTGTCGGAATCGTAAAATACTGTGTTGTTGAAATATACGCTTTTTCTGTACTGTATAATATTACCCAGTCGATATCATCGTTTGATCCTTCCAATCGCCAATTATAAATTCGACCTACACTGGAGTTTAATCGACCTCGCAAATGAAATTGCCAAATAGCGACTGCAGTGGAACATTTAATTTTAATCCAAAAGTTTTCAACTTCTCCGTTAGTAGTCCATTCTTGTCTATCAGAGAAAGCGTAATGAGGGTAATTTTCAGGATAATATGATAATGCGCTTACCTCAAACCCAACTCGATTGTCAGTTGCCTTAAAAAGTGTTTTTAGTTCGTTTTATACCACCACCAGATAGACTGTCAACGTACGCTTTATTTGTCAGATCATCAGGGCTAACTGGAACATATGTTGTTGTTATTTTTTGTCTCTCATATTTATGTTACCTGATATTGGTCCAACGGAATCTTTTAAAATACGAGTTGAGTTATTTTTTTAACTGAGCGTAACTAATCGCATCAGTATCATTAACTGGTGATGAGGTGTTCGGTAATCCAGTTATTTTTTAGTTATTGCTCATTACAGATTGTCATTTTCTTATTGTTGGTCGTACAGGTTATGGTAAAACAAATCTTTTGCTAAATCTCTTATACACAACGATAACTTTAATTACGATAAGGTATATATTTACACAATTAATCCGCAACAAGATAAATACGAGTTATTACGCGAATACAATGATAAACTTCGTGATGAGCTTGACGCTCGCGATGATATATTTTTAATAAGACAAACCAGAGGAATTAATCCCCGTCAACGAATTTGATTCGTCCGAGCATAAAATAATTGTATTTGACGATATTCCGCTAAACAACAAGGAGATGAATAAGATTAAGTCGCATTTTTTATTATCACGTAACAAAAAATGTAATTCAATTTATCTAGCGCAAGGTTTTTATAATGTTGACAGATTTATTAGGCGAAATACGGGATGTTTTATATTATTTCCTGGGCTCGATAATGTTGATGTAAGAAATATTGCAAACGAGCAATGTGGTGATGTAACAGAAGATAAATTTATTGAACTATATCATCTAGCAACCAAAGACAAAGACAATTTCTTTTTGTATGACAAACTAGCACATGATCTGGATAAAATGTTTCGTTGTTGTATTGACACATCTCTCTAGAAGAATTTTATATCGCATATAAAAATATATAATGGATTATCATAAAAAAAAAATGAATTATTATAAAAGCTTGCAGCATCTCAAGTTACTTTTAATAAAAGGGTGGAAGAAGCTCGTCGAGGACAACGTGTTGCAGAAGAAGAAACCACCAAACTTGTTAAACCTGTTACCGAAGCAGTACTGGGTAAGCAATCAGAAATATCAGCATTATCTCCGGAAGAACTAGAAAAATGAAAGAAAAAGGGTTGTTAGGTTTGCTTGGAGAAAGATCAGAAAAAGAAACAAAAAATTGTAGAGGAAATTGTGAGCACAATTGATGATCCTGTTGCACGACAGGCTGAATTTGACAGATTAATAAACAACCCTCTTTAGCTACAACGTGCTATTGCAAGATTGACAGTTAGGACAGCCGAGTTAAGAAGGTTGATACAAAATTTATCTAAGCAAGCTAAGGAACTAGCTGAAAAACAAAACATGATGACTGAATCTATCTCATAAATAATGACACTCAAAAAACATAATATTTTTCAGAAAAAATGCACGTGGAAAGATATCGGACGAACAATACAATGATTTTTTAGAACAATATATCAAAGGCATTGAAGATATTCGAAATCAGTGAAATTGGTCAAAGGAAAAATTTGAAAATTTAATTAAAAAAACATTAGAAGAAATTTCTACATCTGGTATAGAACTGATAGAAGAGTAGAAGAAGCTAAAACAGAAAGAGAAATGTTGGCGATGATGTATACTGTAAGAGAAGGAATTATTGCTGATGTTTTACATATAACTGCAAACCAGTACAGAACCAGAAAAAAAGAATATTCCAAAGATTGGATTTTTAAATGACTATTTGATAAGTACGAAAACGAACGACCTAAAAGACTGCCAGAGGAAACCACTGGAACAGGTGTTAAAGATTTTACATCCAACGCCGAACTGGCTGACCGACTTATCTTATTAATATCATCAAAAGAAGCAGGTAATAATAGCACTGAAATCGACAAGGAAATCATAGACATATTAGATAATTTTAGATCGAGTGAATTACTAACAACAGACGAGTATGACATTTTACATGGCGATCTTATATAAATGTCAACAGCACTATTACTTGACTCGTCACAAACAACGAGTGACGGTGCAAACTTTTCTGGCCACTATAATCCGCCAATATACTAGATCCCGGTAAACAATACGAAATCAGAATGATTTCCGCCAGAATATGGCATTCAATGGCAAATGAAGAAACAAAAGGCAATGACGACTTTACATTAATTCTGGTGCTTGGGTATCAGTCAAAATACCACAGGGAGCATATAATGTAACTGATCTCAACAAAACGATAAGAGAGTTGACAACAAAATACACTGCCGCAGACAATTTTTAATTAACCCCAAACTATAATATATTACGAGCCAGAATCACATTAAAAAATAATTTGATAATTCAATTTTCACCAGCGACCAGTATTGCATCGTTGCTAGGATTTAATCGTCGACAGTATGGCAGTGTTACAAAACAAAGTATATCATATGACGGAGATCTTAAAATTAACATAACAGAAGTAAATACAATTTTAATCAATTTCTCTTTTGCAACTGGATCTTACTCAGCTAAGGGGAGTCAAGGTCAAACAATCTTTAGTTTTTCGCCAGATGTTCCGCCTGGTTCACTGATGCAAATTACTCCTCGACAAATAATATACTATCCGATTACTCCTGAAAATCAAATAATCAACATAACAATGCAATTACCAGATCAATCAGGACGACAGATAGATCTTAACAATGAAATTGTAACGTATTATTTACACTTACGCAACGTATAGCTCGAAAGAAATTTTGTAAACCTAATTTAATAACAAGATGAAACAAAAAAATCGTTTATCGAAGAACTATTGCAGGTGGAGTTTTTGGAAATATATTTGCAAAGGTGAATATCCTAGGAATTGCACGTAAAGTAGCACCAATTGCTCTTGATGCCAACAAAGTTTTTGCGACGGGAGCATCTAGTGCAGCAGGCACCGTAGTGGGACAAAACATCGTTGATAAAATTAAGGGCGCAACACCTACGGTGTCGGAAATCAAACGAGCAATATCAGATATTGCACCAAGAGCAGAAACAGAACGAGCTATGATAGCTACAACAAATAAATTACTGTCGCCACACGGTGAGGAGATGGTACGTAAGCTAATAAACAAAACAAGACGAAAATTAGATTAGCCTCAGATTTAGCAACTTTGTGTAACGATTATAAAATAAAAAATGTCAGTTAAAAATATCTTGATTTTGGTGAGGAATATGATACTGACAATACAGCAACAGAATTCGAGTATGTCGAGTATCTCGACGAGAACTCGAACGAACCAAATAAAGCTGGTCAAAAAAAAAAAAAATAACACCAGAGACGAAGATGTGTTCTTGCTCCCTCACAAGGCTATGCTAGAAGTTCGGTGCAGGATACTAGAAGCAAATGGTATTGATAGTATTGCAGCTGGCGCAGAAATTGCGCTAGTAAATAATGGCTGAAGTTTGTTTAAAAGTGCACGATATCAACTATCAAATCACACAATGGAGGATATTGATAGTTGGCTACAGGTTTCAAGTACAATATTAAATATTATTTAATTTAGCTAAGATTATTCGAAATCAGTTGCAACAAATATGATGTGGTTCAAAGATATAGGACTTGGGCAAGCTGTTGGAAGTGAGTTTATTTTAGGCGGTGTTTTTGCACATGGCGCTGATGCTGCCGCAGATCTTGTGATAGTTAAAAATTTTCTTATAGCGAATGCTGGAAGCCTTGGAATAGCCGCACCAGCTGCAGCTGCAGACGCAAACGCCACAAGAATATCGTTGACAGCAGCGTGCAACAACTTTAGTATAACACCACCAGGTGCAGGTGTTGATGGAGAAGTTATGTTAGATTTGGTCAACAATTCTTTTGTTAATATAAGAAACGGAAGATATAACGAGGGATATATCAAGCGAAAATCTCTTGCAGCAAGATCACAACAAATGACAATGATGTTGTCGTTAAGCACAATATTTGGATTTTGTCGCGACAATCATAAAGTATTTCGAGGGTTGAAACACACTATCATTTCAGAACGGGCAGACCAAAATAATTGTCTTATTCAGGTTGGTGTAGCCAATTACAAATATGTGATTACGAAATTAGCGCTGTGGATGCCTCGAACTGTTTCATCAGTAGCTAGGTTAGCATAACTTAACACAACGTTAGAGGCTTTTACAAAAAAGATTTATTTTCTTCAGCATAAAATGTATCAAACAAGTGTTCCTAACATAAACTATTACACATGGCGTATTACAGCTACTTAGAGCGAACAATTACCAAAATATTTATTTGTTGTCTTTCAAAAAACTGAACGATTTGGTAGCCAACTACAAAATAACGCTGACGTCAGGAGAATATTTGTCAGAACAAACTCTAAACAATACCCAGAACGAGCGATTGAATGTAATTTTACAGCCGGCATTGATAAAAATGTTACGAGAGATTATATGTACCTAATAGAAGCGATGCAAAAATATCAGGACGCTGACAGTGGATCACGGATTAATATTGAAGAATTTCGTACTCTATCCGATCTTATTCTTTGACGTATCAAAACACTCCTATCGAATGATTAATTCAACCGCGGAAATAGAAGTAACTTGGACTCATGGAGAAGCTAAAGTGACTCCTTTAAACGTATTTGCGCTTGTATCCAGCAATAGATTCTTGACGATTGACTCAGTCAAAGGTAGAATGACTGTCCAAGTTTAATCTAGCAAACAAATATAAAATGGAAACAAAGTACACAGCTACAGAAATATACCTTACGCCAGGTCAAATTAAAAAATTATCAGCAGCGGTTGCCAAACGTAATTCTGTCTCTGTAAAAGTAAAGTTTCCAAAGACGGGCGCGTCCGCAGTGAATGCAATGTTAACTCAAAACCAAATCAATAGGCTCGATCAGGGAAAACCCTTCATCCTTAGGTTATCTGTTGCACAGGTAAAATTTATGGCAAATCACGGCGGATGTTTTGGACCAGCACTTTCTGTAATTTTACCAAAGATTCTGCCTGTGTTAGGAACACTGGGACTAGCAGCCGCGTCAGGGGCAGTATCTGGAACAACTAAAAAGGCGGTATCCGGCGATGGAATCAAACAAATTTTATATAACAATAAATAATATAATGCCAGCTAAAAAGAAATCGCCAGCTACAAAATCTAAACAAAAGAAATCGCAAAGGAAAACAAAACAAGGAGGAATTATTCCCTTCGCTCCGCTGCTAGCAGGGTTAGCAGGAAGTCTAACTCCAAACCTGCTAGGGATAGGACGTGGAATGACTCTACCAGGCACCAGACGCCGTTGGCGTCACCGCCGTTGAGTAATTTCGATACAATTGAAAAATTGAATGACATTGTCAGATTTCGTGGAGAATATTCCAAAGACGAATTAGAGACTGTACCAGCTGGTGGTTCATGTGTTGTAAATATACAAAACATCGATGATAGATTCGGCACTCACTGGGTTGCAGTCCATAGCAATAATAATTTAGATTCGTTCGGACTTCCACCGAGTGATCTTATAAAAAAATACATTTTTAAAAAATTTAAAAAATAAATTACTCGTCTAATCAACTACAGCCGGTTGGAACATCAGCTTGTGGTTATTATTGTATTATGTTTATTCGACAGATGTCCCAGGCTAAATTTAATTTTTTAAATTTTATTTTGCAATTTGACAAGCAACGTTCTCACGTTAATGATGAGATTGCAATTAACTTTATCTAAACTAAGGAATATGTCAACATACTGTCTCAAATGTAAAACTAAAACAGCGAATACCGACGAGACAACGGAAAAAACAAAGAACAACAGGATAATGTTAGAAAGCATTTGCGCTGTTTGCGGTAGAAAAAAAGTATGTTTCTGAAATCGACGACTGGAGCTGGAATGTGCCCTGACAATGTTATTTTAGTAGATGATTAATTGACAAAGGTAAATATTTTTGTCGACGATTAAAAAACAAAATGAAATGTAATTGTAATTGTGATAAAGATCTTTGTATAGAACAAGATAAAATTGTTACATACTGTCAACCATGTAATCGACGTGAGGTAATTGGCAGCGGCATTGACATCCACAAATTTATTGGAAAATTACCAAGGCCGAGGACTGGTTGGACAATGCCTGGTCAGCAATATAATGAACCGTACAATCCACTGGACAAACAACTTGACGAAAACGATAATCCATTACCAGGACAAGAACCATACAATGGTGTCGATGCAATACCAATGCGTCATGATATTGATTATCGTGATATAGAACGTCCTGATAACACTCTATCAAAATCAGACTGAGATAAAGTAATGCTAGATGAACTACGCGATATGGAACCTACAAATATGCCAGAACGATTTAATAGAAACTTAGTTCAAGGAATGATAGGAAAAAATATAAGTTAGGTCTTGGAATTGAATCAGACGATGATATTGCGTCTCAATTACATAAACCTTTAAAAAAGTTTCCGCGACGTAAAGTTGTCGCAAATGCCGTTGACGATATCTGGGCGATAGATTTAGTTGATGTATCAGGCCTCGGTAAGTTCAACGTTGGCGCTGATGGCGCTCCAAAGAAATGTCTTTCTAACGTCATAGATGTCTTTAGTTAATATGCGTTTAGTGTACCTGTTTCGGATAAAACTGGAACATCGATGACTGATGCATTAAAACAAATTATCGTTAGCAACGAGAGAAGGCCGAATAAGGTCTGGACCGATCACGGAGCGGAGTTTTTTAATAAAACATTTGAGCAGTTTCTGGAACAAAATAACATTAAAAAGTATGTTACAGAAAACGAAGGAAAAGTGTCGTCGTCTAGCAATTTAATCGCACACTAAACGAGCTGATACATAAATATTTGACAGCTAAAAATACAAATAAATACATCGACGATCTACAGCAGATTGTCGATAATTATAATAACACAAAGCACAGATCAATTAAAATGTCACCCAGCGACGCAATTAAAAATCCGATTCTTGCAAACGAAAACATTATCGCAGACATAAATTTAAAGTTGATGATCGAGTTAAAATTTCTCTGACGAAAAAAAAATGAAAAAGGATTTACCCCAAACTGAAGCGAAGAAGTATTTGTTGTTGATAAAATTTTACTGATAATAACTGTAACATATGCGCTAAAGGATTTATTAGGTGAGCCACTAACCGGTAGTTTTAACGAACAAGAACTACAAAAAACTGAGCAAGATATATTTGTTATTGAAAAAGTTATTAGGAAAAAAGATAATAAAAGCCTTTTCCAGTGCCGCGGGTACAGCGATAAAATTAACAGCTGGGTTCCAACTCGGTCGATTTCATCGACTGTGAAATAATATTGTTATAAATTTCCTCGTACTTACGTTTGACAGATTTACATTTTACTGGTTTTACATAACGATATTAGATATTGTCTGCGATCTTCAGAGATCATCATTAGGTTAAATATCTTGACAAATATAAAGTTGAATTTTATATTTTTCTGTCGGCCTGTAATTTTAATGTTTAAAAAGAGTTTTATCACCCGCCAAAAAAACTGATTTTCATCTACTAAATAATTAAATTTCGAGATTTTCTGTGTGATATGATATTTAACATCATATCGTCCAGGTGTCGGTCTGCTGTAATTTTTTATCAAAAACGCCAACAATTTCGTCTTCTTCGTCGTCGTTGTTAAATACAATATGGTCTTCTGTATAGCCAACAGAGTTGTGTTTATCGCCAGAGACAGCATCGTCTGCTGTAAAATTATCATTCGCGATTGTATCGAAGGCGTAAATATCAACAAATCGTTTCATCAAGTTCATAGCATAATACATTTGTATCTAATTTATTATTATAAATGACTAACGAAATAAAATATCATCCAAAAGTTGATGTATTAAATTAAAAAGAATCAGCTGAAGCAGTGCGAAAATGTTTGTCGCGGTACAGTTCTTATTTTGTTAACGTTAATGTGATGCAAGGTGATTCTAATAAAATTCTGCTAACAGTAGGAGAAAAAAATAAACTTAATGAAAGCGCAGTAATAGCGCTAAAATTTAACAAAGATGATGTCTTAATGTTCGCTCATAATTGCTTAACTAAAAACAAGCTGGAAATATAATTAATTGTCGTATTTGAAGATGATTCTGTCAAATGTCGATTGTGATGTTGCCGTATTTGTTAGTCCATCTGCAACATATTTTACTGCCCTAGGATTAATTTTAAAATCATTTGCAGCAGCTGTTATTGAATGAAATCATAGTTCCTCGTCTGTTTCAAGAATGAATGAAACAACAGGTTTAACTTTACTAAAATTATTATATTTACCTGTGTTCCCTCGGTTGCTATTTTCTTGTTGAGTGACAAGTTCAAGGTTTTCTAGACAATTATCTGTTTTAATGCCGTTAACATGGTCTATCACTAAAACATCGGGTATAGGTCCGTTAAACGTTTCGTAAACAAATCTATGGCTATAATAACCAAACCTATCCGTTTTACTTCCACGAACAACTACAAGCAAGTATCCATTATTTTGCAAATTACCTAATACTTTTTTGTTTGAATATTTCGAATAATTTCTTTGTCAGATGCCTCATAAAGATCAAGCAAAGGATGAGGTTGAAATTCACTTTACAAAGACAAGTTTTCAATATTATCATCGGTAATTGCATCATTAATATGATATACTAGTTGTCCTTCTGGAACTTCATCACAAAACAGCGTATAAACAAAATCTTTTTTAAACATTTCAACTCTCTCGGTGTCTCCTTCCGATTTTACACTATCTTATAACCAGCTGGTGTTAATTTACCAAACTGTTTTCCGTACTTGACGTGAATCACTGAACCTAACATATTCCCGGCGTATAAGTTGTACTTTGAATGAACATGATATTCTTCCTGTTCCTCTGCCGTCAGTCTTATGTAGCTCATATTTTGTGTCATTATACTTCAAACAATTTATATCTCTAATTAATTTTTCATTTAGCAATATCAATTAAATATATAAAATGTTATATAACAATGCTGAAGTTCCGAGGTATAGCCAAAACAAGCCTTATAGGAGAACCTACAAAAATAGCTACAGCTTTTGCAGGATTTGATAACAGTTACAAATTTGATAATCAAAATATTTTAGCAAATTTTAACTCTACAAATTTGTTTCATCTTCTACATCCGACTGTAACGCGAGAACTTGTAGTACATAAACGTATCAAACTAATGATACAGTATCATGGAATTTTATCAAAGTTACATGCACCTTAAAAAGATACAGAGATTGCCGAACCATATTTAACAGCTAAATCACGAAAAATATTAGCTGGAACAAATATTTCCTCAGTTGCCGATGAAATACATCAGGAAGTAAATAAAAAATTGGAAGAATTTACTGCATCAGGATCAGGTTGGAAATTTGAGGTGATGAAGGAAGTTTTATCTCACACAGCAAAATATAACATACTTCTCGGTAACTCTTACGTTGACCTGCCTCAAAAGATTAAAAACAAAACTTTTTGCATAAACGTAAAGAACTCTGATCACAAGTGTTTCCAATGGGCTATTCTCTCCGCGATCTTTCCAGCAGAAAAAAAAATTACTTTAGTCACATATCAAAATTAAATTTTAATGGCATTGACTTTCCAGTTGCAGAAAATCAAATACCAAAGTTTGAGGGACAAAGTGGTGTTTCAGTTAATGTGTTTGGTCATGACGAGCGTGAAAATGTTTATCCCAGATACATCTCAGAAAAAGCTACACAAAACACAATAAACTTGCTGTTTTATAAAGGACATTACGTTTGGATAAAAAGACTTTCACGGCACAGTTGGTAGACAATATAAGAAAGATAAAAATAAGAAATATTTTTGTTATCGTTGTTTACAAGGTTTTTCTAAGAATGAAAAACTGTAAGAGCACGTTAAATACTGTGTTATTGTTCAAAAAATAACAATGCCAACAGAGAAAGAAAAAAATTATTAAAATTTAAAAATTATAATTATAAATTAAGTATTCTGTTTGTTATTTTTGCTGACTTCGAGTGTTCACTTGTCCCTGTGGCAGGCGCAGAAAATGACCCAAATAAATCAAGCACCAGAAAAATACAACAACATGTTCCCTGTAGAGCAGCTTATAAAGTAGTTTGTTGCGCTAACGATAATTTTTTCAAGTCCAATAAAACTGTATAGAGGTAAAATCCTGCCGTATGGTTACTAAAAAAATTTAATAGATGATCTTAATAAAATGACCGACAAAATATCTAAAACAGCTCCAATAAAAATAACACCCAAAGAACAACTTGATTTCTTCCGAGGCAGTTAATTGTCACATCTGCGAGAAGCCAGTCCTCGGCCTCGATAAAGTGCGCGATCACTGTCATCTAACCGGCCAATATCGCTGAGCCGCACATAATAATTGTAATATGAAATTTCATGTGCTAGATTTTATTTTTCTCGTTTTACATAATTTCCGTGGTTATGATAGTCATAATATTGTCGAAGCATTTGGTGATAATGAAATTAAATCTAAACTAAAATTAAATAATGTAATAAAATGTATTCCGAACAATTTTGAAAAATATGTCAGTTACGCTCGGCAAATTACGTTTCATCGACAGACTGCAATTTATGGCGGCGACGCTGGATGAGCTTGTAAAAGGTTGTAGCAGTTTTGGTCATCTACGAAGTTGCTTTGGTGGGGATTATGCCTACCTGACAAAAAGAGGTGTCTTTCCGTACGAGTACCTCGACGACTGGAGCAAAATTTGATGAAACTTCTCTTCCTGACAAAGATAAATTTTACTCACAGCTAAAGGGCGAAGGTGTATTAGATGACGAGTACAAGAAACTTGGAATAAATTTGGTTGTAAGACATTTGGTGATTATCACGATTTATACTTGAAAACAGATGTGTTACTGTTAGCTGATTTTTTAGAAAATTTTCGTAAAGTTAGTCATGAAAATTATGGATTAGATCCGTGTTGGTATTATTCTGTGTCAGGATTGTCATGGAATGCTCTGCAAAAAAACAAGCAGAATAAAATTGGATCTCTTAAATTATGTTGATATCTTTAGTTTTATTGGAAAAGGTATCAGAGGCGGAATTAGTGTCATACCCTAAAAGTATGCGGTAGCTGACAATAAGTACCTAAAAAATAACGATAACAATATACCGTCAAATTATATTATTTATCTGGACACTGTTAATTTGTATGGTTATGCAATGTTAGAGCCAATGCCGTAAGTGGATTTCATTGGATAACCCCAGTTCAATTTCTTATAGAAACTGAGAAAGATTTACCCAGAAAAATCAATAATGATTTTTCCGATGTCAGTTATTTTTTTTTTAAGTTGATCTCGATTATCCTAGTTCGTTACATGATCTACATAACGACTATCCGTTTTGTGCAGAGTCAGTGATGATCGATTACAGTTTATGATCGCCTGAACAACAGGCAATGACAACAGCAAAAATTCGATCGTTAATAAGCTAGTTCCAAATTTACTAAGTAAACGGAATTACGTGATACGTTACAAAATTTAAAACAAGCGGTAAGATGTTGGACTAGTCCTTATGAAGGTTCATCGCGTGCTAAAATTCAATCAATCTCGTTGAATGGCAGATTATTTTGATTTAAATACCAAACGTAGTGCCATTGCTAAGACCGACTTTGAGAAAAACTTTTTCAAGTTGATGAACAATTCAGTATTCGGTAAGACTATGGAAAATATCAAAAAGCGAGTAAACATCGAGCTAGTTAATGATGTAAATCGTAGAAACAAATTAGTCAACGATGACGGTTTTGTCAGTATGAAAATATTTCAGGAAAATATTGTTGCAATACAGCGACGGAAGATAAATTTAAAGTTAAATAAACCGATTTATGTTGGTGCAGCTGCACTTGATATTTCAAAATGGGTAATATACGACTTTCACTATAATTTTACCAAAAAGCAGTGGCCAAGTTCGGAGTTGCTATTTACTGATACGGACTCACTTGTTTATAACATAAAATGTGAGGATCTTTATTAAGATATTTATGATCATAAGGAGTTATTTGATTTATCGGTTTATCCAACAAGTAGTGGATTTCATGATGATGCAAACAAAAAAGTCATCGGCAAGATGAAAGATGAATTTATGTTTATGCCAGTTAGAGAATTTCTTGGACTAAGAAGTAAAACGTACGCCGTAATTTTAAGTGACAATAAACTGACAAAAAAAACAGCAAAAAGTGTTCCTCGCGGATATGTAAAAAAGTGTATGAAATTTGATGATTTTAAAGCAGCGCTAAACAATAATGTCAGCTTTATTAAAACAAATGTTATCAGGACAAATCACCAGAAACTTGAAACAGATACAATTATAAAACGTGGACTAAGCAATTTTGACGACAAACGCTATTGTGTTGATGGCGTAAACACAATAGCTTTTGGACACTACGCCAGTACCGGAGGTGATATATTTGATATCATCTTTAATTAATTTTGTCTAAACTTTAGAAAGAATGTTTGAAAATTTAATGTTAGCCGATGGAGTTAGCAGCAAAATTTTAAAAATAATTGTTAATGTCCAGCAATTATCATTTGAATTTAATGATGAAATTTCAGGCATTTGTTTTAGTAAATTTGATAGAATTAACTCTTGCTTATTAAATCAGATAACAGCAAATATTTTGATTATCTTAAAAAGTTACGAGATGAGCTGCTGTTAAAGCATGATAATCTTCATGATCCGATCTGTCAAGAAAAATATACCAAAATAAATATTGACCTAAATCGGTCGATGGTTTTTGCAAAAAATAGTACGTATTTTGTCAACAGTATAGTAATGAGAGAGTTATTTGAATGTCATCGAAAACTAAGCCGAAAAATTAAATTTTATTTGCATAAACACGATAATGAATTATTTCTTATAGCCACTGTTGATGTTTTAATAATTGGAGATGAAGTTCTTTAAAAGGAGATAACTCTGTCAGTCTTCCTTGTATTTTGAAGGGGGATAACTCTGTCTGTCTTCCATGTATTTTGACGGGAGATAACTCGTATATAGTAAATTGCATAACATTGACCCTATGGTTAAAAGGAGAGAGTGTGCTTGGATTACGTGACCGTTGTGATTGTGTGTGTGTGTGTGTGTGTGTGTGTGTGTGTGTGTGTGTGTGTGTTTCTGTGTGTGAATCAGTATAATTTGTAACGGAAAATAATATTTTACGTCTTTTAACTGATAAATTTAATGTACATTATCTTGCGTTAATTTCAGTAGACTATATAGGTGTGCAAATTCCAGGAAAGCTATTAACTTTCAGCTATAGAATGTACACTGCAACAGCTGTTCACAACAACATCCGGCAGATCTGTTTGCTTCATTTCTATAGTCTTCCCTCATACAAAGTACATCGAACTGAATTTTATTCAACATATTTCGGAAATGTGTGTAAATTTTAGATCCAATTCATGTGTGTGTCTGTGTTGGATTTTTAATGTAGCTTAACAATTTTTCAGTCATACTGCTACATGTCTACAGTGAACATCATTAGGTACTTCATAACAATTTCCAAAACGTATATTTGTAAGTAGAGTCCGTAGCGAAGTGTTAGAGTGTTGAATTCTCGTTCTCGAGGTCTTGAGGTCGAGCACATTGCCGGCGGTGGCGTTATGATGCCAGATAATTTCTAGAATAGTGGGGGGCTCCACCATAAAATTGCTCAAACTTCAACAGACGAAAGCACATTCTCTCACCATGCTACCACGTGGTGGGTGCTATTTTTGCACTCAGTACGGGGTTGATTATGGGGAGAGTGTGCAGAAATCTGTTAAATGTAGAGAAGGACCCCGTATTATATTTTTGAAAATTTTTATTTTAAATAATTTAAATTCAACATGGCTGTAACAGTAGTAAAGGAATATAAGGTTTTAAATAACTTAAATTTTGTAACAGTAGTAAAGGAATATAAGGTTTCAAATAATTTAAATTTTGCAACAGTAGTAATAGAAAACAAGGTTTTAAATAATTTAAATTCAACATGGCTGTAACAGTCGCTTCGAGATCAGAGACCCCCTTACTTTGTCATGTAAATGTCATCATCGGAGCTGAAGAAAAGGGTTTTGGAGGGGGTCTCTGAGCTATAAACCTTATATTCCTCTACTACTCCTAGCTTGTCAAATACCAATTTATTCTGTTCTTAACTATCATCTTGCACTGTAAGTTAAAACGCCACAATCATGTGTTTTTGTGCAGTAAGGTCATGTTGGATACTTTATTTGGCATGTAAATTGTCACGTCATATCACTTGGTGGTTGTGCATCTGTAGTATGTTCTAGAAACGATAGCATGGAAACAGTTCCCGACTGCATAAATGATAACAAACGTGCTTCTGTAGTCAATGAAGTGGTTAGAACAGGCATCCGCAAAGTCAATGTTGACAACGCAACTTTGCCAGCAGCATCTCCCGTGTGCAAAATTGCATCGATGACGTGCCTCTTACGAAATAAGGTGACCGTGTGTTTAGGTTAAAAAATGACCGAGTGAACATCTCTATAAAACCAAGTTATGTGACTGAAAATTGCAATGAGTCGAGCTGAAGTGGAGATCAATCAGAGATTGAGATTAGCATTTGCGCAGATTACAGCAGGTGTTTGCACATCTCTTGCAACGTTTCTGACTTTTCCCATTTATAAGACCTATTACATGCATGATCAATTGCATCTTTGAGAAACATTGTTGGGCCAACTGTTCTCGCATAATCATCGCTGTATCTGGCGAGTCCAATAATTGAAGTGGCTACGTCGATGATGTCTACAATTGAGGCGATTTCCTCCCATTGATGAAGTAACGTGCATTATCAAAGAAATAATACAACAATAAATGCCATGATACCATTGTTGACAAATCCAGTTTAGAAACTGGTCTCATAATTACTACCATTGTCAGCAGGTATAAATTTCCCCTCAACTTCCAAGAATGTCTCACATGGAAGGAAAAACCTAGACGTGTTCTGCACTTCAATTCTAGTTTTAGTTGATTCGGATCATTGGTCGGCTTTGAGTAATAGTGAAAATATTGTTTGCTTTGATCCACTGACACAGGCGCACCAATGTCAAATGAGGGATCATTTATATCTTGAAACTGAGCCATTGTTTATACATTATTGCTTTTATTTAATAACTTTGCGTGACGGCTTTGGTGGCTTTTCCATTCACGTCCTCAATAGTAACCCACTTCAATCCAGATTTGCAATCACTAAATTTGACAATCGTTGCTGAGTCACTTCATTAATGATTTTATCAACCGCAGGCAGTATTGTTTCTGTTAATGGTAGTGTAACCGCTTTTGGTAGTGCTTGAGTCACTAATCATTGTAGTCAATCTTTAATTGATTAAATCTCTTCCGATCGCAGACTTTTCATCCATCCCACAGCAACACTTTTGATGCTATCAGTAGCTCAAATTGCGACTTGTTCAGCGCTTGGTGCAGCGTACAATATCTAAGCCCCATGTGTGGCTGTAAACAATTCATAAGAGTGCCACCTAGGCAAGGTCCGCAATATTTCGCGTAAACAGGCCTTCTCGCGTTAACAACGCGCACGGGTCTCTCATGTCCACATACGACTGCCATTATTATCTTAAATGTCAGGTCGATCTCTAATGTACAATTGTACTGTCAATGTTTAACCACGTAGATCAACAAAGTGCCCGACTTGATCTTGAAGGGTAAAACGAATATGTGTCAACCTGTTATAATGACATGGAATATACACAGTGTTGAGAGAGTAATTTATATCAAATCATCTGGCTAGAGTGTTGGTGAAAACCCAACCAGTAAATAACACTGATCTGTTATGCCCGTCGTTTCAGATCTGCTTTGGAAAATACCATTGACAGCATCACACGATATATTGATCTGCATTGGTGAGATAATCCTTACATTGTCAGGAGCGATATAATATCCCATGCACAAAACTCATTTGTCATCTGAAATATCATCAGACTAATCAAAACTGATCTTGCTGACGATCGTGCAATGTCATCCGCATATGAAGCAGAAATAATAGAGATAAAAGCAAATGTGCGCTCATTCTTGCGTAAGAAGATTGTGGAGTCTTTACCAATCAGCAGCAAAATTCTCCGTCGAATTTCTTCATTGATCGTTTCTATGTCGTATACGTCGGCAGGTAGTTTAACCTTTTGACAGATAGCGCTGTCATCCATCAAATACACAAACGAGCTGCTTATGGGCAAATCACCTAAAAGTTGTGATCGGACATTACAACAGGTGTAATAAGCTCTCAGTGATGCTAGTGTGCTCCCAAGTGTAGGTGATTCACCAACGGTAACAGGAAAAGTCACACTGGATTCCTGTCTCATTGATGAGATTGTAATCATCGAAATAGCGCCTTGGGTTGTATTTACAACAACCTGTTACATTGCAGCATATATGTCTCGCAGCACATGTAGCGTTTCAATTGTTTCAGGACTCATCATAGGTGTACGGGCTTTATTCATCATACACATAATTGATATCTTCAAGAGGTCCATGTATGAACGCGTGATACAAATTGATGTCCATGATATAATTGGTGAGCAGTTGATGTCAAATCAATGTAACCTCTTTAATGACTTCTTGTGCATTGTTGCCTGTTTCCAATCGATCGGCAAATTCGTTAGGGTCGCACACTCCACCAAGACCATCTCCTTGGCTTGGTTGTTACTCTAGTGTTAGTGCAGCAGGTCTTCGTTTTGGTTTGGATGGAGCAGGCCGTTTTAGTTGTTGCCAAATATAGTCTCCATAAAGCTTCTCTTTGTTCAGCTCTTCCACTCGCAAATGCATTAAGCGTTGGTACAAAATGAGCCCACCGAGAACCGGTAACTTGTTTATCTTTTGTTTCAGTTCTAGGTCATTCAACGTTTGTGTATTTTGCATTTGACTTTTATGATATTTTCCCCATGTACTCTTTCCATTTGGAATGTGCGATAATAACAAAATCTATATAATTTGTTATGATCACCTGGCCAGTAGTTTCGTTAAGTATTGAACCGGTGCTTGCATCTGTGTGTGGTACTCGGGTGGATCGTATGGTATTTTTCAAATTTATTCTGTAACGCCTTCATCAAATACATGGGTTCCTTTTGCAAGCACATCTACGGCTTCTCCAATTTCACTAATGTCTTGTCTGACTTCCCTAATCGTCTGTGGCAAGTATCCAATAGTCGCTGCAGTTGCTCTTGTTGCTGTTTATATCTTCGGTGCTCTTACTTATCTTACAAACTAAACCTGGTTGTTCTTAAGTTCCCCTTAGTTCTGATTGACGTCAAGTTGGTTACTTACTCCTTATTCCGGATTGAATAAAGAATAAGTAACCAGTTACCGATTGAATAAGGAATAAGTAACCAGTTACCTATTCCCGATTCAACTATTTCTACATACATTTGGTTACTTATTCCTTATTAACATTCAGTCTTTATTCACAATGCAATTAGTAATTGGTTATAACTTGCTTATTGAAGATTAAAAGCCCTTCAGGTCATGTATTGGCGTTGTTTTAACCGAGTTAGAGAAAAAAGAGTGTTCTTTGGTGCCAGCTATATAAAGCTGACTGGAGACAAATCCTGGACTGTGTAGGAAGGGGTTAAGATATTGGTGGGTATAAATAATTAGTAATTTGAGATAGGATTAATTAGTTGTGTTAGTTGTTTGGGTCCCGTCCTACTGTACATGGCACGAACGAATAGTATTCGGATTCGAAAAGCTTAATAATGACTCAAGTAATCGTGAAACCACAAAAAAACCCATATCAGTGTGAAAATGGAGATTTCTCTTTTGTGTTCATAATGTGCTTAGAGAAGAATTATTTCAAATATCTACGGGTTTAGGAAGCCTTCAGTTGTCATCGACTGTTGTCTTTATGTCCTTGGAACTGGGTAAACAAGCATACGGGTAGGTGTATGAAACACTCTCATGGTGGATCAAATCTATCAATACTTAGTACGAATTAAACCCGTACCTAAACGATGTTGATTGCAACGTTTGATGGACAGTTTCTATATAGGAATCTGTTCCAACAGAAGCCAAAATCATTAAACAAATTCGTTTAACCGATTTCCAGAAATTGGGGCTATATAAAGGGAGGAGGCGAGAGTATATCTTACTTATACAGGTGGGCCAATACCTCTCCTCTTTAACGAGTTTTGACATGGACCTTTTTCTGACATTTTTTTTTTTCTAGGGGATGGTGTCGAGCCACGAAAGAAGTCCTGACGAATCTCATCGAGAGGAATCAGCAAAAAAGGGGACAACCTACGAGCACTGGGTATGAGAAAGACGTACAATTTGGATCGATTGAAAATATTATAATTATTGAACTCCTAACTAGAAGATATTGATTTCAACGCGTCTTGGACAATATCTAGTTAGGGATCTCTTCCAACTGTAGGAAACGTTTAAAGAAAATTCGTAGACCCGATTTCTTAGAATCCGGAGATTAATATATGATAGTCGTAACAAAATCTATTAGCGAATTACCTCAACAGTCCATATCTGGTTACTTACAGTTCACCACTAAAATGATTTTGATATGTATTATTGTAGGATATCTTCTAAACAAAGATATATTTGACTCCCAAAAGCATTTCATTCGGTGTTTGGCTAATGCAAGCGGAAAATAGACTGTAACCACACTTTGCGATGCTTGAACCCTGACTCAGAGAATATTGATTTCAACCCCTTTTTGAAAGTCCGTAAAGAGTAACCGATCCCAACAGGAGGAAACCTTAGAAGAAAATTCGTCGAGACTATTTCAACGAATTTGCGGTTAGATGAATGAGGTTGCTCACAACACATGCAATCAGAAGATTATACCTTATGAATATAGATGGGCCTCTACGTTTCCTCCTTAAAGAGTTCTGACAATGGACCTTCTCTGATATTTTCTCTCTGTGAGTCCACTCACGAAGGAGGTCCTGACGAATAACGTCGATAAGTAACAATGATGAGTACCGGGTATGAACAACACTAACATGTTATAGATTCTATCAAAATTGTGCACTAATTGAACGTCTGCTTAGAGGATTTTGATTACAACGCCTCTTGGATAATATCTTAATAACAGTAGGGAAAAGTGGAAGAAAAAACGTCGAGCCAATTTGAAGAAATTCTTGGCTAAATAAAGTTAGTAGAGCACAACACACGACGTAAGATATTATATTAGGTTTACATTTGGACTAGTAAGTCCCCAACTTTATACAGTTTTTACATTGACCCATCTTCGTGATTGTAATAAATTTTGGAGTATTCGCCATTTGCGAGTATTTTGGAGTATTCGCCATTCGTGGAGACGAAAGAGCGGAATAAGGGGCGCCTTAGGGGGTACCGGCTATGAAAAATACGCAAATGTTAATGAACTGTATCAATAGTTTGTTCTCATGGAACCCTTACTTAGAGGATTTTGATTTCAATGCCTCTTATACAGTATCGAAATAAGGCCCCTTTCTAACGGCAAAAAAGATTAAAGAAAATTCGTCCAGCCGATAAATTTGGCCGTGTACAAAATTTGACGTTCGAATATTATATTTTTCGTATATCGTTTGGCCCTCACGTCCCCTCTTTGAGCATCTTTGAGATCGGCCCTTCTTTGACACTTTATATATGGAATAGAGTCTACCCACAAAAGTCCTAACGAATTTCTTCGAGAGGAATCAGCAAAATAAGTGGCACTTTTTTGGTACCAGATATGAAAAACACACCTTGAGCATAGATTATCTCATTACTTTGTACTCGTTGTACCCCTACATAGAGGATTTTGATTTTTGTCTCTCTTGGATATTATCTAGATAGGGCCAGTTTTAGCAGTAGAAATCATTTAAGGCGAATTTTCGAGCCGAGTTCGATAAATCGGGAGCTTAATTCATGGTCGTTATAACGATGACCACTAGGAGATTGCTTCTTGTGTTGTTATCTGGATCCTACGGTTCTCGCCTGCATGTCCTCGTGATGAATCTTTCTTTTGAAAGATTGTACATATGGATATGTTTGACTCCTACAAGATGCATTGACAGCATTAATCGAGAAAAAAAAAATGGGATTAATAGGAAGGTAGTTATGGATGCCATCAGTATTGAAGCGTTACATCCCTTTAGCAGACTGTAGTAAAACTTTGCGAAGCAGGTGTCGGATTAAATCGTATATAAACACATAGCCCCTTGAATACCCATATAAAGAGTTTTACATTGGCCGTTCTTGAGTTTTTATGTCTGGGAATATGTTGACACCAGCAAATAAATCTTGACGAGGTGAGAGGAATCGGTGAAATGGGGGGGGGGGGGCAATTTCTGGGTATTGGATATAAAAAATTAAGTTCAATTGCTATCGATTGTATAATTTATTTGTACTTACTGATACAGTACTTCGAGAAGTTTGATTTCAGCGCCTCTTGGAGAATTTCTGTCTATGGATCGGTTCCATCCATGGATAGATTTCTAGAACATTTGTTGGGCCGATTTCTAGAGATATGGAGCTCAATATATATTATGCATAACAAAGAACATAAGGAGATCACACATTCAGTCCTTCTTTTGCGGTGAAGAACTACAAACGGTTTTCCAAGCTCCCACCGCAAAAAAAAAATTTGATGTCCACGCTCGGTAAATATATGCATGTGATGCCCTACGAAAAGACATTTTGAAATCCTCACCCTCCAACAATTGGGGAAACTCGCAGCCTGGAAGATTGGCCCTAGGTGACAGACTGCAGTCCAGCTCTAGCGTCCAATAGTGCTGAGGGCCACCCTGGACATACGCATACGGAGGAACTACAAAGTAATTTCCGTGCAGTCTTCAATGGCAAAGAAGTCGGTATCTTTTTCGATTCCCCTATTTGCTCGTCTCACGTCCTTGGCTGTTGTTGCCAGGGCGGCGGTGACCGAGGCTCAATTAGCTACTTTCAAGGCCGCCACTAGGTTCCTTAGCTGGACTTACCCTAAGGTTCATCAACAGCAGCGTTGGAGGCAAGGACCTGACGAGCACCATCTCCAACTTTAACCGGTTCCGGCTCGTCGAACCGAAAGCACTTCTCCGGCGTCTGCATGCGCGACGAGCTAACGCGTCTGACATGGCGAGGTGTACAAAGGTCGGCATTGTCAACCTCAGCAACTCGCAAAACTGCGTGACCCATTGGATTGTTTTGGCTCATTGGGGTGGTCGCTTGCCTCCGCCTTGCTCGCGACGTAGGCTACTACTTTCTGTTCAGAAAATGTCCGATGGGACGATTGCGATGCTAATTGCGCTCGACAACGACCTGAAGCCTGGTGTGCTGATGTAAACGGCGTTGTTTCTACGCAGCTGTTAATTGAAACAGATCGGATCACGGCATGTAGGCCATGCCGGTGGACAGCTTCAGACGCTCGCAGAGATACAGACGACACCCTTCTAAGCGCTCTGGCGAACCTCGCCCAGCACGTGAGAAATGTTGAGCTATTGAATTGCACAAATCTTTACGACGCCATAGACATGAATGACCTTATCATGTTCACAGAGACCGCCAGTAGACCAGAATTCTCTGACGTAGATTTTTTCATTCCTACTGAGGTCAGGCGTGGTGTTTTAGTCAAGACTATATAAAGAGTGGACGCAACGGCCCAAATGCAAATATAAGATATAATGGAACGGGATGTTTTCTGCTCGACTTGCTTTATTTAGTCACGAGTTTCTCGAAATCGGCTCGACGAATTTTCTTTAAGCTTTTTCTGCTGTTAGAAAGGGGCCTTATTTCAATACCGTATAAGAGGCGTTGGAATCAAAATCCTCTAAGTAAGGGTTCCGTGAGTACAAACTATTGAGACAGTTTATTAACATTTGCATGTTTTTCATAGCCGGTACTGTCTAAGGCGCCCCTTATTTCGCTGCTTCGTCTCCACGAACTTTGGCAGAACTTCCTTCGTAGCTGGACTATATCTCCTAGAGATAAAATATCAATGAAGGGTTCATGTATAAAAAATGGACGTAATGGCCCAAATGTAAACGTACGATATAATCTTACTGCATGTGTTGTACTCGACTTACTTTATTTAGTCACAAGTTTCTCGAAATCTGCTCGACGAATTTTCCTTAAACGTTTTCTGCTGTTAAACAGGGGCCTTATTTTGATACGGTATAAGAGGCGTTGAAATCAAAATCCTCTAAGTAAGGGTTCCGTGAGTACAAACTATTGAGACAGTTTATTAACATTTGCGTGTTTTTCATAGTCGGTACCCCATAAGGCATTCCTTATTTCGCTGTTTCGACTCCAAGAAATTCGGCAGGACTTCCTTCGTAGATGGACTCTATCTCCTAGAAATAAAATGTCAATGAAGGGTCCATGTCAAAACTCTTTAAAGTGGGTACGTAATTTCGCAACTGTATACGCAATGTAAAATCTTCTTAAAGCATGTGTTTTACCCGACCCCCTTTACATAGCCGCAAATGCCTCGAAATTAGCTTATCGAATTTTCTCCAAACTTTGCCTAATGTTGGAACATATAACTACTTAGAAACCATCGAGGAGGCGTTGAAATAAAAATCCTCAAAGTAGGTTTTTAATTGGGTCAAATTATTGTAGCGGGAACTCCCTCGGCTTCACTATACCGAGTCTAGCTATCTCGGGTTCTTTAGGATAGGTCTTTGTATTTGGAGTATACACGGCTGAATCTCTCTTAGGACTGGTACTCCGGAGAGCGACAGATTTCTACCCCAGCGGGATACCGTCTTATTTCTGGCTTCTTGTCGCCGACTGAGTCGCTGGGTCGCTGAGTCGCCGACTGCGTGTCCTGTGGTCGGCGACTGCCTCGTCAAATGAGTCGCTGAATCGTCGACTGGATCGTCGTCTGGATCGCCAGGTCGCTGACTGGGTCGCTGACTTGCTCACAGAACGCCGACTGGGTCGTGGAGTCGTCGACTGGGTCGCTGAGTCACCGATTGGGTCGCTGACAGGGTGGCTGAGTCACCGACTTGGTCGCCGAGTCGCCGACTGGGTCTCCGAGTGAGTCTTGTAGAATCGTCGACTGTGCCGCTGACTGTGTCGCAGAGTCGCCGACTGGATCGCTGGGTGAGTCTCAGAGTCGCCGACTGGATGTCCTGTGGTCCCCTGGTGGCCGACTGGTCTCAGAGAAGCCTCATGGGTCTCAGAATTGTCGGCTGTGTTGCTAACTGTGTCGCAGAGTCGCCGACTGGGTCGCATAGTCGCCAACTGTGTCAATGTCTATGTCGAAGAGTCACCGACAGGTTTGCCAGCTTGGTCGCAGAGTCGCCGACTGGGTCGCAGAATCAACGATTGTGTCGCTGATTTGGTCGCAGAGTCGCCGACTGGGTGCCTGAGTGAGTCGCAGAGTTGTCGATTGTGTCACTGACATGTCGCCGACTATGTAACTGACTGTGTCGCCGGCAAGGTCGTGCTCGCGCGTCGTTACTCGTTCAAGATCGACACACAGAGACGAACAGTGCGAAATAATGAGACAAGAGATATCATCAGTCAAAATGTGTATTATCATAAGATTACCGCGTTTCTTTGACGAGCCTTGTAGCGCCTGTATCCTGGTGGACGAAAGTCCTTGTCCCTACACTTTTTAAATTCACCCGCCTGGCCTTTTTCTGTTCGGCGAACTACGACCAAATGTGCTTGCTCCGGCAGGTGGTTATTCTGCTTCACTTGCAAGGGGACGTCTTTATACAATCAATACCGCTTCATAACACACCACCATCACAGCAACAGTTGGCATATATATATATATATATATATATATATATATATATATATATATATATATATATCCAGGCGAAATCACGTGATCCAAATTAAGACGCTAGACAGCACTACAAAGCCCGCTAACATTTAAAATTAAACATAAACGTCAATGAAACTACCATTAGCTTATATGAAACAAAAATTATTTCGTGGATCACCTCGATGTAAAATGTCAAAACTCTTTAGAAGGGCACGTAATATCCCAACTTTACACGTAAAATATAATTTCCTTACGTCATGTTAGATATCGCTGAAGAAGCGTTGAAATCAAAATCCTCTTAGAAGGGGTTCAAATAGTCAAAATATTGAATCAATCTGTCCACATTGTGCATGTGTTTACTATAGGGACCCCCTAATTTCGCTGATTCTTGTCGAGGAAATTCGTCAGGACTTCCTTCGTGGGTCGCCTCTGTCCAGGAGAGATAAAATCTTCAGGAAGGGTCATTTCAAAACTCTTTATTGAGGGAACATAATGTCCCAACTGTATAAGAAAGATATAATCTTCTTACGGCATGCAGTGTACCCAAACCCGTTATACAGCTAAATGTTACTCGGAATCGGATAGATTAATTTTCTTTAACATTTTCCTACTTTTCGAACACACACAAATCTAGATACCGCCGACGATGCGTTGAAAACAAAATCACCTAATTAGTTGTCAAATTAAAAATGGTTGATCCAATCGATCCACATTGTGCGTGTTTCATACCCAGTACCCATTGGGTATCCCCTTATTTCCTTGATTTTTGTAGAAGAAATTCGTCAGAACGGTCTTCTCGGGTCGATTCTATTCCCTAGAGATAAAATGTCAAAAAAAGGATCCATTTCAAAACTCTTTCAAGAGGGTGCATAATGTCTCAACTGTATAGGTAAGATATACATTACGGCATGCAGTGTACCCAAACCCTTGATCTAGCCGAGAATTTCTCGAAATCGGTTCGACGAATGTTCTTTACAATTTTCCTGCTATTCGAACATATAAAAATCTAGATACCGCCGACGAGGAGTTGGAATCAAAATCCTCTAAATATGTGTCAAGTTAGTACAAATATTGATCCAATCGATGCTAATTGTGCATGTTTTTCATACCCGATTCCCATACGGTGCCCCTTTCTCGGGTCGATTCTACCCCTTGACATAAATTTTCAAAGAAAGGTACATGTCAAAACTTTTTTAAGACGGGACGTATTGCCATGGGTGTACGCAAGCTATAATCTCCGTACAACATGTGTTATACTCAAACTCCTCTATATAGCAGCGAGTTTCTCCAAGTCGGTTCGACGAATTTTCTTCAGATTTATCTACGGCTGGAACAGATTCCTAGTTAGATACTTTCCAAAAGGCGTTTAAATCAAAACCCTCGAAGTCTGTGTTGAAATAGTACAAAATATAATTCATTATTGCTCAAATCGATCTATATTATGCGTGTATTTCATATCCGGTACCCTTAGGATGCCCCTTATTTGGATGATTCCTCTCCTTGTCATTCGTCAAGACTTGCTTCCTAGGTCCAATAGAGATGCAATGTCATTGAATGGGTCCATGTCGAAACTTTTAAAGGAGGAGAGGCAATGTCCCAACATTATACTTAAGATATAATCTTCTTACGGCATGTGTTCGACCCGAACCCCTTTATCTAGCCGCGAATTTCTCGAAATCGGAGAGACGAATATTTTTTGAAAATTTTCCTATTGCTAGGAGGGTCCCTCATTAGATACTGTCCAAGAGACGTCAAAATAAGTCTTATGATCAGGAGTACAATTAGTACAAATGATTGATACATTAACATTTTTGTGTTGTTCATACCCGACACCAATAGTGCGCCCTTATTTCGCTCTTTCTCTCGAGGAAATGTCAGGACGTCCTTCGTTAGTGGACTTTATACCCTAGGGTTAAAATATCAAAGAAGGGTCCATGTTAAAACTGAATAAAGAGGGGACGTAATGGCTCAAATGGAAACGTAAGATATAATCTTACAGCACTGTAGAGCTCTAATTGCTTTATCTAGCCGCGATTTTCTAGAAATAGACTTGAAAAAGTTTCTTCTAATGTTTTCTACTGTTAGAACGAGCAGCAGAGAGGGTGAACCCTACAACTTTGTAGAGACTTTATTTTTGAAAACAAAGGGTTCCTACGAAGGCTAAAAAAACGTTTTTGCCTTAACAGTAAAAACTTCTCTAATTGACCAGATTTTTTCACGTGCTGGTCACTACGCGTATGTCGTTCACCCTCTCTGCTGCTACCTTGATAAAATCAAGGACCAAAGATTTTATCTAAACCTATTCGATATCTAGATCTTGTATCATGTAGATTTATTGTTATAAATCCAAACGGAACAGCTTGTGCTTTTGAAAAGAAGTTTTAAAATTTAATCATGTCCATGTCGCCTGAACACCAAGTATAATAAATATTCTGTAGAGTATAATTATCTACGCCATTAAACACAACCAAAATATTGCAGTTGTCTCTGATTACTTTTGGAATTTGTGTATATCGCTGGGTAACATAAATCACGCCCATATTTTTATGTCTACCTCGAGAAAATATTCTAGCTGGATTTGATTGCTTGTCCAGCATCACATCATCGTACACCACGAGATTATTAATGAATCCATCTAGGTCATCTACAGATGCAGCTTCATCAATATCGGTTATAAAATCAATAGTATCATTTCCGTCTTCGTCCAGTAGTTTTGCATTTTTATTAAAATCTTTAAGTACTTCATAGCATCGTTGATCATCTACAGATGGCGCTACTAAATACAGTTTGTTCCACTTGAGCCATCTCATTATTAGATTGAGCAGTAATTGCGTCTTTCCACTTCCAGATGGGCCTATTATAATCATTCTGATAGAATTTGGTAACGCTGGATGGTGCTTTACTGGCTCTTGTTTTCGTGTCGCAGAAAAGTCAATTATATCCATATAATAAATAATATGAGTCTATATTGTGTTCGATGCAGAGCACCTACACATACTGCTGAATTAACGACAATAACAACAAAAAATAAAAGACGCGCACTTACAGGTAAATGTGTGAAATGTGGCACCAAGAAATATAAATTTATTCCTCTTGCAACAAAGACAGGTGGGGGGGATATTGCTGCTTCGTTAGGAAAATTACCAGGAACTCCATGGGCTAAATACCCTGGTGAGAAACATTTACCCGGATATAATTATTGTGGTCCAGGAACTCGACTTGATATCTGACTTGATGATCAAGATCAACCAAAACCAGGAGAGTATCCAGTAAATAAGATTGATCAAGCGTGTCACGTTCATGATGTCGCGTATAAAAGTAAGGGTTTGCAACAACGACATCTCACAGATGTGAAATTGATTCACGCATTAAATTCTATACCTAATAAATCTCTCAGAGAAAAACTCGCTAGTTTTCTAGTAAAAACTGCTATGAAAGGTAAACTAGAGCTAGGGGCTGGCAATTAAATTGTATAACTATCATAATGGAATCTGTTTATTATTCCCCGAGAGGGTATTGGAGAGGTAAAGCAGCAATCAGTAAACTTGCTGAAGCAGCAAAAGTTTCACGTAATGTTGCTGCATCATGGTTAACACGACAGGCAATATGGCAAATCTATCTACCACCACCTAAAAAAAATTCATTACGCACATTTTGATGTCAGCATCCCCAATGAAGTTCATCAAGCAGATATTTTGTTTTTACCACATGATACTGTTAAAACACGTGGACGAAAATCACGCACGTACAAATACGCATTGACTGTTGTTGACGTTGCGAGTAGATATAAAGAAGCGAAGCCGCTATCAACAAAAACAGCATCTGAAGTTGCATCTGCGTTTGAGCGAATTTATCAACGTGGTGGTCTACGATGGCCACAGTTATTACAAGTTGATCCTGGTAAAGAATTTCTTGGTGCAGTATTATCTTTGATGAAGCAACATAACGTTAAAATCAGACGAGGACATACCGAAATTCATCGTGATCAAGCAATTGTTGAACGATTTAATCGAACGCTTGCTGAGCGGTTATTCGGATATCAATACGCAAAGGAAATATCTACTGACTTTAAGTCGGGTGAGCGATCTCGTGAATGGGTTGCAAGGTTACCAAGTGTGATATCTGCGCTAAATAATGAAATTACTCATGCAATTTCCATGAAACCTTCTAATGCCATAACAAAAAAATATATACCTCGTAGCGATAACGTACAAAGCCGTGAACAACCAGTATTAGGTAATGTAACTGTGAGATATTTATACGAACCAGGG
>JAECUM010091090.1:0-37361 GCA_016617855.1 Megalonaias nervosa
CTGACTTTAAGTCGGGTGAGCGATCTCGTGAATGGGTTGCAAGGTTACCAAGTGTGATATCTGCGCTAAATAATGAAATTACTCATGCAACTTCCATGAAACCTTCTAATGCAAAAACAAAAAAATATATACCCCGTAGCGATAACGTACAACGCCGTGAACAACCAGTATTAGGTAATGTAACTGTGAGATATTTATACGAACCAGGGGAGCTTGAGGGTGGAAAAAAACGTGCAACTGACCCTATCTGGAGCGTGACAAAACATACAATTTCTAGTGTAGTTAGATCCACTGGAAGACCTGCCATATACAGACTAGATTCTACAGCCCCTCAGGGTGGATTTGTACGTGAACAATTACAAGTAATTCCTGCAGATACACAATTAACACCACGTTCACTTATGTAAATTAGTACCAGGGCGTCCAGCGCCCCGGCGTCGATTACATTCAAGACAGGTCAGCATCACATTTTCACGTGTATGACCAAGATCACTATTAATTCTGTCTACGGTAAATTGTCTTGGATTATTATTCGAATATTGCCATAACATTATTGTGTTACAGCTTGCACAATGATTATTCTGTAGTTGCTTTAGTGTTATAATGAATTCAGTATCAATATCAAAGTTACGCTTATTTTTTTTGTCACATTGTTTATAACCGCTAATTTTTTCTTTATTACAACAGCGTCATTAGTAATGTCCTCAGTTATCACGTAATCTATAATAACCCTATGTAGTTGAGTTATTCTTCTAACACGAGATACTGCAAGATAGACTAAGTCTGACCATTCGATACGATCATCTACAATCCAGATATTTGTATCAGAGATAGTTAATCCCTGTGACGAATGAATCGTTATAGCGTATCCTAACATCCACGGTGATTTTTCCATGTTTAATGCGCTCTCAACAACATCAATAGCAACCAAAACAATGTCATTCAGTACAAGATTTTGTACTCGGACATTTTCAGTGTCTCCACATGGAATTTCAACTTCAATATTCTGTCGTCGAGTATCTGCTGGGCGATAACACAAAGGAACAGGTAACGTTGGAAACTTTTCTTTATGTAACGTAAATAATTTCTTTTGAAGTTCATCACGAACTATCTTTCTACTTGCGACTATCAAATCAGCAGGTCTCCATGAATTCAAAAAATCATTCATAGTTGTCTCTGGAATTACTTTACGCATAATCTCACATTGTATTTTAACTGGCTGTAGTCTGATTAATCTTTTAAGTTCTTTTAGCGGTTCATCAATGGATCTATGGTCATCATTTATATCTTCGTAATAATCTGCAAATGTTTTCAACCATTCATGTGGAGACTGTCCAACAAAGGGTGGTGGTTGACCATGATCGCCACACATAATCACAGCAGTATTCTTCAATAACAACCAATCAAGAAATATTTTTAATGTTTCTAACGACACCGTGCATATCTCGTCCCATATAATATACTTAGGTATATATTTTTCACCCATTCGCTCAGGAGTCCACGTGTCTCCGCACCATCTAAAGAAACTATGATATGTACATGATTTTACTCCTCGTTCTTTTATTTCTCTAGCAAGTTTATGTGTAGGTGTCAAAACAATTATATCTGAACTATGATTCATAAATAAATTAATCGCACGGGTTGTTTTACCTGACCCTCCACACCCATTAAGATAAACAGTCTTATGTCTAGCCACAGGATCGTACACAGATGGTGCAGATGATTTTGATGCTTGATTATTATTTCTGTAATATATTTCCTTAATTTCAACATCAGCAGATTCAGAATAACTAAGTATATTTTCTTGTTTTATCCTCCACGTCCCCCATTCACCATTACCGAGTAGCGGTTTTAATAAATCCTTATATTTTTTTATGTATATAAAATGAATCCGTAGCGACTCTGACAGCGTGACGAGGAAATCTATTTATCATCGATAGTAGGTTTATCGAAACATAAACTAACATCGAAGATCTTAAATGAGTAAATTGTGGTGAGTCGCCATCAAGGTAGCTCACAATGGTACCTAGTTTTGTTCCATCTGATAAATAAGCATTACATCGGTTTATAAATGTGTTTTCTCCGTTGTATCAGCGATTATAAAATCTAGTTCAGCATCGTCCATAATCAATCTTGTACACGCTCGTTTATGATCATGTGATCCTCCTTGAGTAAACTTACCGATTATTTTTCTGCCGAGATCTTTTGCAAGTTTTTCATCGTGCTCATTCCTGCATTTACTTATTTTAATGACATGATCTTCATCAATATCAGGGAATTCTTTCCTGGCATCATCGACACTAAATCTATCCGGTTCTGGTAACCAAACTTGCTTCTGTGAACTATACGATATAATTTTTCAGTTGCTCTCAACGATATTAAAAATCCAGCATCAAGCATATACCGCAATAGTACTATCGGAACCCAACATTTTTCTGAAAAATGTCTTCCAAACCAAACATAAGTTATCGCATGGAGATCTTCTCTAAACTCGAATGATTCTACATAAGCAAATCCTGTTAGGTCAACATCTAGTCCTTCCATGGGAAGGGGTCCGTTTATTGCAACCCTGGTCATCTCATGTGTAGGATGTCCGAGTTTCTTAAAGTATTTAGAACATTCTCCATATCCAAGAAAACTCCCAGGATAACATGCAGCCATATCAACTGAGATAACATCACTATAATCGTATTTGGTATCCCATAATCCACCGTGTCCATATTCTATACAACTTTTTTTTATATCTTCAAGGAATTCTGATCGTGTCGTTTTCCATGAATTTTTCTTCTGAGCGAAATAGGCAGCAACCGATGGTACGGTAAAACAGTTATTCAGTAATTGTCCAACTATGACATTATCAGAGGTATATTTCAGTGCAAGATGTTCCATTTCTTCATGAAGAGATTCTGTACGGTAAATATCACCGTTAGGCCGTACAAACTGATCGTAATCGTATTCTGAACTTTGAAATAACCAAACAGACACAGGGTCACTTTTACTTATATTTCTGATAAAATCAAATATGTGACCATCATAAAACTTAATTTTTCTATCTCGTGGAAATACCGTTACAGCATTAGTCCATGCATGTGCATTATGATCGACGATTGTTATAGGGTTTCCATTTTTTATATATTTTGGTTCGTACAATATCTCTCCGGTTAGCTTTTTTACTGTTATTGGAAATCTTAATAACTTTTCTAGTTCAGCAACATCCTTAATAGAAGCTCCGGTATCTTTAACCGTTTCTGCCCATGTATCTATTTTTTTTACGTCTTAAATCTGTTAAGCCATTACCACGTATCGCATTTGGAAAATGTTCTGTAACTCGTTCAGCTACACAGTTTATTCTTGATATTTTCATCGGCTTGAGATCCGCAACATTAGGTTTATCATTTAGCGAATATATTGCGTAGACAACCGCAGTCACAGGATAATCTTGTACATAGTAAGGCTTATCAATACCAGTAAGTATTCCAGGTTTGGATCTGTTATTTAAGAGAACAATATTGCTTCCCGACTGCACACGGACCGGATCACGCTTATCACGAATAATCCAGATATCGTCATCTGTCTCTACAATAAATTTTATTAAAATAAAATATTTTTGATTATCAAGGTGGTTAATAATAACCCTTCCTCGTTTGTTGTTCATCATATTAACGATATGTCCTATCCTGAAAGTTGACCATACATGAGCAGCGCCATCATTACGAAATTCCTTTTTGGCTTCACGGATACGTTTAGCTATATCCGCATTTGTTAAAGCTAGATCTTGCATCGAAACACTAAATTTATATTCTGATAGTCTGTCAAGATCAAATCTGGCAGGGGAAGGTTCAATAGCGGATAATTCCTCCATATAATTAAAACAAATATTTAAATTAAAATTTTAGTATATATATAATGATTGAAACAAAGAATTACTGCCACTGTCTTAAAATCGGACATACTTCTCCTTGTAACAGAGCATGCGTAAACGAATTCTGTAGCTACCATATGCAAAGTATCAAAAATGGAAGTACAGGACCAATACCATGTGTGCAATGCGGTGCTGGAGTCAGAGGAAAAACTCAATTGTGTTTAAAATGTGGCGGAAAAAAATACAGGGAATTAAAACGATATTATGACAAAAAAAATACCTTGTCAGGTAAATCTCCTATAAAAACCGTAGAGGATTATCTGACCAGATTTCAGAATAATAATTTAGACAAATAATATTATATAAATGGAGCAAAATGAATTTGTAGCACATCCGATCATCAAAAATTATGAAGCGTCTCGTGATGGCGTGATCAGGAACTGCCGATCAAAAAAACCAGTCGGTAGTCTTGATAAATTTGGTTATTTTAGATTCAGTGTTGGTAGAGGTAAAAATTATTTCTCACATAGGTTCATATTCGAATGTTTTCGTGGAGTAGTTGAAAATGGACTTGTAGTTGATCATATTGATGGGAATCCCCAGAATAATAATTTATCTAATCTGCAAGTCATAACACAGAGTCAGAATTCTAGACGTGGAAATACTGGAAAATGTAAAAAGTTTGCAAGAAGAGCTATTAAATCCATAAATACAGAAACAGACCAAGAAATGACCTTCCCATCAATTAGTGCAGCTGCAAAACATTTTGGCACACATACACAATCAGTACAATTTGTTGCAAATAAAGCATACAAATCTGCATTTTCAATAAAATATAATCAGCGGATAATATTTGAATATGTCATATAACTATTTCTTAACAAAAACAGATAGTTCGACTCTGTCAATTTTGCCAAGGCTTTTGTTTAGCCATAATTACAGTCCCTGACAGAGTCAGGGGTCCACCTTCACTGTCACTGCTCTCACTTTCACTCTCGACAGAATCAGATAATATAATCTTTCTCAATTGCATTACACGATTGTCTATCATTTTTTTTCTTTCGTACTCGTGAGACAACGCAGTCCTTATTTTTCCGATTGAGCGTGCAAGAGGTGCAAATAGCTTCACTTGTGTGTCGTTCACCATTGCTAAAGATTCTAACATAGATTGATAAATTGATTTCACGAATCTGTAATTGGAAGGTAATGTGAATTTGTTCTCGAATTTTCTTTGCTGCAATAATTCAAAGTCAGAGAGAATTTTTTGAGGATCAAGATTATCGGACATTTTTATTCCGTCATGTTTTAATTTTTTAGTAGCAGAAATAACATCAGCAATATTTTCATTGTTCATATATATATGTATTTATTTCTTTAAGATAAAAAATAATTGACATTCAAGTTTTTAATTTTCACTTTAAGCAATTGCACATATAAAACGAGGTAACTCTACAGAGTAAATTAAACGGTTATTTCCCTTGCCCAATGTATTTTCATCAACTAAATGTATCCGTCTGTCTGTGATTAACTGAATCTCTGTAAGTTTGTCAAATTCCACTGTAAACTTAAGACACATATCGTAATACAATAACAAGGTTTCAGTTTTTTTTCCCTTAGATAACAGTCGCCGCTAAAAAAGCAACGTCATTTACAAGCATAACAAAACGACATACATCAGTAAAGCAAAAACACTTACACGGACATGAAACCCAATTCAAACGCACGCACATACGCACACGCAGAGATTACAAATAATCCTTTAAGTAATTAAGACACACAGTACAGTACAAATAACCCTTTAAGCACTTAACTGTACAGTATGAGTGATCGGTATATTATCTTCAATCATACTGTGCACCATTATACATATATATTTTCGCTCTAGGCTTTCAAACAGAACAACTTGTGCACTAAGACGGATGTGTTTATCGATTTTCCATGGATTTGTGGCGCAGCAATTATTTTCGTCTTCATGCTTGTAATTTTAAATTATTTCGTTTTATGTATACAAACGGTGTTATATTTTAATTGTGGACTGTATGGTACTCCAAATTTAAGGGTCATAAGAAGCAAAAATTACATTTTAGCAGGGCCAAAGAAGGAATTGCACCATTATACATATACATTTTCGTTCTAGGCTTTCAAACAGAACAACTTGTGCACTAAGACGGATGTGCTTATCGATTTTCCATGGATTTGTGGCGCAACAGTTATTTTCGTCTTCATGCTTGTAATTTTAAATTATTTCGTTTTATATATACAAACGGTGATATATTTTAATCGTTTCATACATATAAATGGTTATATATCTTAATAAAATTATAAATATTTAGATTCATTTATAAAATCAGAAATCTAATGCTATTGTGTGATAACCATATAATAATTTCTCAAACGTATATATGAGTCGAGTGTCGTTAGCTCAGTGCACGAGTGTTGGACTCTGGTACTGAACTTCTGCTGTTCGACTCCCATGACCGCGGGGGTGGGTGGGTATTTGGTCCAGGGGTTGCCAATTTTATTAAGATTGGGGGGACCACCCCTGAGGTTTCAATAAAATCCTCACCACGCCACGCCACGTGGTGAGGTGCTTTTGCACCTGACCCCGTGGGGCGATTTGGTGGGGTTTTTATTGAAACCGCAATGCCTAGACAGTCCTCTGAATTTCTAATGTTTCGTTTCGATTAGAAATTCGCCGGGGGATGTGTCTATGCAAGGTGCCTCCTAAAATAATCAGTAGCATGCCTGAGCTCTCTACCCCATTGAAGGGCCCCCAAATAAACATTCAGAAAGAATGTTAGCCAAAAGAAACAGAACGTGGGGTGCCCCATAACAGTCATAAGAGAGACAACAATGTAAGTACCCCATGAAAGGCACAAAGGCTATCAAGGGGCCCCGTGACGGGTAACCACTTAGGATGCTACTTATTATTTTTGATAAATTACATTACATACATACATACATACATACATACATACATACATACATACATGCAAAAGGTCAAAAGTCAAGGTCAAGGTCAAGGTCAAGGTAAATTTTTTAGATTTTTTGCAAAATTTACTCAGGCATCATTCTACTAGCTTATGTACAAATTAATATATAACGTTTCTCCTCTTAAATCCACAGTGTTGCCATTTTGATTTGTGAGTTTGAAATTCATTCTTGTCAATAATGGATTATGTACACGCAAGTAGACCTGATTTATTGGCTCAGACACAATGAGCCATCCTGGTGGTACCATAGGGGTGAATGTATGTAGTACATATCCTTGCTGGGCCTGGTTAGACTTTGAAAGATCTACTTGATAGCTACTATCAATTGCGTCACATAGTAGATTGACTGCAATTGTCGATGTTATATTAACAATGCCTGGCGATATATGACGGCCTCCACCGTATGGATCGTTGTTATGTTTAAGAATAACCGGTGGTGGGGCTATTTTTCTCCACGCTGCATATATTTTAGGGAAATATTCATCAATGACATCGTTGAGTGTTTTCTTCATTTCAGCGTTATTTAAATTTGGTATTATAAATGTTTGTAAGTCTTTTTCTGTTATTTTGTAATGATTAAGAAATAACTGCTTAAGTTTTGGATATGTGTAAGGATTTCCATCGAGTTTAGTCGCAACGTTTATAATACTTCGATTGGCGATGTATAAATCAAATAGGATCCTATTTAAATGTTTTATTGACACGATTATCTGATTTTTTACATCATCGTCATAATGTTGAGATAATGAAATAAATAAATTTCTTAAATCATTAAGTGTTTTATCGTATTCGGGTTTAAGAAAATCTAAAAATTCTTTAAAAAATATTTCATCAATAATCTCTCTCCCAATCTGCGTCCTGGCGTCTCTGATAACATTAAATGCTGATCTATGTTATCTTAGGGGTCCTTCGACCGTCGAAATCAGTAAAGTAATATCTATCGTCGCTTGGATCAAATTCAAATGTTATATAAGACCATGGAGTTTTATTTCGATATTCTGGATCTTTAATGAATTTTTTTTCCGTTGTGAGAAATTAATTTTTAGTTGGTTCTGAAATTCCATTATAAACAGGGGGAACATCAGGCCATCCTAATACTGATCTAATCGAACTTTGATAAATATCTACAGAGTAATCAGGGGAATTTATTTCAATCACCGCCGATAATGTTGGTTCGTATACACCAATTGTTATTTTTGATTCTTTTCCTGTAATAGATTTAATTCTGCGCTGGAATTCATCGTTGATCTGTTCTATCTGATAACTGCCAGTTGGAATACTAACTACTTGCCAATCAGGAGTTCCATAAAGTTTATTCTTATTTGCGAATACTAGTGAATTATTTGGTTGTAACCCCCCAAATGGTTTTGATCTAATATTAGGCCAGCTATAATAAACTCGAAGCTGCGCTAACGCTATTTCTTTTGCAGGAATTGCGGTTGGAAAGTTAACGCTAAACTCAGGCTTGGTCGAACTTAATGAAATCATTGTAGTTTTTGATGGAGTCGTATTAGTGACGATCTGCTGAAGTAATTCCCTGTCTGTCATTATTATTATCGTTATTATTTAATTCGTCAAAATCATTAGCGATCACCTTAAACGCATCATCATAGGTTTTCATCATCATCGCAAATTCAGTATCGGATATTTCACTATCACTAACGCATCAAGAAATATACAAAGATAGTTTAGAACATGCCTCTGTCACTGTATGTAATTTAATCATATAATCGTGCAATTTAGCATTTGTACAGGTATCTATCTTTTTAGCTATAATACCGAGAACACCAGCAATAGTCGTTGATGCTGAAACAATGATGGTTATAACAGAAGGTGCTGTCATCGTCAATGTTGATAATAATAATCCTGTTCCAGCAATAACAGCAGAAACCGAGTAAACAACTACATCGATGACAACTATACGCCTTTTGTATTTTTTTATTTTTTTTTTATAATAATCAATAAAATCCTTTAGTTTAGTCAGACGTTCATATACTTGATTGTATCTGTAACGTTGAACGTCGATGTAGGACTGAGGTCTTTGGTGTTGATCCATTATTGTTATATTAAGTGACTAATTGTGGTGTTTCAGCTACAAATTCCAAACACCACCAGTAAGACGTTGCGGTTATTGTTTGATCATCTGCTTCCAGTAAAATATTTCTTCAGCATCTTTATTTAACACTATAGATACAACTCCAGAGAAAGCATCAGTTGAATGACGCCACGGAAATGTTGTAGTATAAATTTTAAACTTTGCAGAGCTAAAGACAGACAGTCTATACACACCAGTAATCTTCGCGGTATATTTAATAGTGTTATTTTGCTGTGACCATGGTGTTAATCCTGATGCTATTGTGTACACGATATTGACGATCTGATTATGAGTAATTTTAATCAGATTATTTTTTTGAACAATATTAGGTATTCCACTAACAATATCATCGAGTTTCATGTTAACGTCGGCTAGTTTTATGTCAACGGTTGGTTGTTCCCCCAAAAATTCTTTAATGGTTTTGTTTATGTTTCTACGAAAATTTAAAAACGTTTCCACATGTCTAGTAAAAGTAACATTAAGTGTGGTCATTTCGTCATTGATTGTTTTTAGCGAAGTTGTCGTAGGAATGTTGCTATCGTCTACATATTTCTTCGTTGCAGCGTCAAAGTCAGATTCTGGTGTTCTAAAATTATTAATACCATTATTATTCATGTTGAGAAATGCACGCATTATACCACCGTTGACTAACACTACTTAGATTCTTGATCGTCAACGTATTTTTTTTGTTGCGGCGTCTGTATCTACGGTTGGATTTCCAAGGTCTATAATTTTATTTCGATTCATAATAATGCTACCAGTAAATACATCTCCAGTTTTCTTGATATAATCGTTAACTGACTTACCCGAATCTTGTATTTACCTTGATCAGTAAAAGTAACGATATTATCAACCACTGCGGTAGGAATTCGTATAAGTACATCTGGCAGTTGTATATTGCTTGTCTTTAATCGTCCTTGTTTATCCTGAAAAACAACGACTTCATTTTGATCCACACTTATAATATTTAATAAATCGTCAATCTCATTTCTGAGTTGATCAAGAGTTGCATATTTAGATAAATCACCTTGCTGCTGAGCTTTACCACGAGCAGATCTTCCGTAAATATCTACCATTATATTTATCAATATCTGTTTAAATGTGACAATGTGATATATTCATGCACGACTTTATGAGGTGGTTTTGTTGATTTTGATATAGCATCAAGTACATTAAGTACTTCACGACCACATATTGGTGGATCAGTTAATGTTTGTTTGGTAACGTTGAATACCAGATTGGAGCAGTATTATTGCTGACATAATGAAGAAATTCTTTTGGTGGCGCTAATCCATATGAATCGAAATAAATAGTTCCAAGTGGATCAATTGCATATCCAACCCAATGCGTGCTCGGTCCAGAGTTTTTATCGACATTGATAATACCAGTTTCTAAATCGCTAGCGATTTTAAGTAATTGATCGCGCATGAAAACACCTCTAAAATTTTTAATTTTTAGTTTTTTTAGCAGCATTGAGTAAATCAAAATTCGACATAGGTGATATCAGTAAACTGTCCCGGGAAGTCTTAGACCCTTTCCGTACCATGAATGTGGAGTCCCTGGCAATCTGAGACCTTTTTCCTTTTTTTTGATTCCCTTTCCTGTTGCTTTCTTTAATGCCATTCCAGCAGCAGTTCCAACAGCGCCTAATGCAGCTGCTTTTGCAACAGCTGGGGCTGCAGCTGCTATTAAAGCTGGTATAGCTGCGAGAAGTGGAAATATACCACCCGTCTTAGCGATGTCTTTGATGGCGCCCGCAGAAAGATTAAGTTTGACGCCTTTATTTGATTTTTTGGTTTCATTGAAGTTTCTGAACTGACGTTCGGTCAACGATAATTTATTTGCACCGCTCATCTGTTCTCGCTTTAGCGATATTTTTATTCCACAGTTATTTTTTGATGCTGATTGTAGCCTTTTAATCTGACCAGGAGTCAGGGTAACATTAACGTGATTGTATGACATTATAATTATTATCCTGATTTTAAATCAGGTGATCTAATTATGTGTTACATATTTTCTACTGGAGCATCAACGACTCTCATTCGTCCACCAACACCTTCAAGTAACATCGTCTTATCGCTGAGTATGACTGCGATTGCCTTATAATTAACAATAACTCCTCTATTCACACGAGCTCGAAAATGTATATCAACTACTGACTGTCTGGTTAAATCTAAATGTTCGAGCGAAAAGTAATAAATCGGATATAAGGTTGTAAAATCTAACTGTGATATTTGTAAACCAGTATCAATATTTTGATCACGTCCCATGAACGTCATCAGACGATGATATGCACGTGCTACATGATTATTTCCAAAATGCAGTAATATATCCTCGGATGGTTCTTGATGTCCATTTATCCTTAAAGAAACTTCAGAAACACCGAGTTTATCAAATATCATATTACTTTGTGTTTGATTATTTATTCGTGCAGTATTTTGAAGCGCAATAAATATGTGTCTTGGTGCAGAAACACCCTGCTGAGAAGCTATTTGCCATGTAAATAAACCATTAATGTTACTCTGGATAGCATCTGTGGTCACTGTCAACCATGATAACGCTGATTTACCACCTTGACCCATAAAAGAGAGTAGACGATCTTCTTTAGATATTGTTGGAGTCATTACTGGCATCCACAATGAAAGTTTGGTTAATATCACTTTACCATGAAGCGCTATAGTTGCAGCCTCTATAGCAGCAGCATTAGCGACAACTCCCTCAGCGTGCAATATTGCATCATTGTCAGTACCTTTTCTTACAAGTGTAACTGTATGTTTAGCTCCAAAAATAACCTTTCTAACATTTCTACCGAATCCAAAGATATGTGACAGTGGAATTGCACATGAAAACATTCTTCTTTCACCACGCAACATTGCTCGACGTGCTGTAAATCCTAAGTTAAATTCTGAATTAACACTTTGCAATAACGAAAATGCAGCAGCAGGCCGTGCTATCATTCCAACTGGTTGTGGATCGGATGCAGTATTCTGTATCACTTGTACTAAATTATATTGTCTATGTTCAGGGTGGTTAGAAGTATCTTTTACAAACATCATTGATGGACCAGTTGATCTTGAATAATCGTCGCTATATCTCGCAAGACCAAGTATTGTTGTAGCAACATCAACGTCTTTCTGAATTGATTCAATATTTTTTCCGTCAATCATGTACGTAGCGCTATCAAATAACGCCATAATACCATTATTAACAAAACCGACACTAACATCGACTCCATATGCAATATTATCCGTTTTCAAAATTTCACCTTCTACTTCGATAAACGCCTCAGCGGGTAAGAAATACCTACTTGTATCCTGAACCTGTAGTTCAATTCGTCCACGCTTATCTGGAATTCGAGCGTCATAAGAATAATATTGATAATCACGCACAGACTCATCTTTGAGTACTGGTGCATCCATGTCGAACGCTGGATCAGATATGCGTTTAAACATCTTTATTATATTTGCTATCGTCTAACACGAAGACCACTTCGAGAAGTGAGACCACTTCCTGCTATCAGACTAGCGGTTATATTTTTTTCTTTTTCTGATAATGGTACATCAGCCAACTCTGCTGGTTTTTGATTAGCAGCTTGGTTTATTATTTTACTAATATTTGCAGGCATTACTTCAGTGCTAGGTAATTTTACAGGTTGAGGTCGGACCGCAGGTCTGCGTATTAATCGTGTTAGTCTATCTTTGATTGCTGAGAATGCTTTACTAGCAATATTACCAACAGCACCAACACCTTTTTCACGAACAACATCAATAGCTTTCATTGATAGTTGCTTTGCAATCGGTATTGCTTTTGGGGCTATCCTTCTAAATAGACCCTGAACAACATCACCTAGTCCATCTCCGTAGATTGTTTTGTATACTGGTAATCGAGAGTTTATTACCCTGACCATGGTTGGTCCACATTGAGTACTATGTACGATCATTTTATTATAATAACTGTATTTAATTACATACTCAATCCAGTGACCTAGTCACTATAGTAGTCATCGGCGATTTCATTAATAAGAGACCGATAAACATTAATATCCATAATTTCACCTGTAAATAATAGTTTACAAATATCAGCTGCTTCATTAATGATTTCTGGGGAATTATTACCAGCTCGTTTTCCTCCAATGAGGATTTCTAGTCGATCAACATCAGCAAGAACATTATTTAGACAAGTAATAAGACCACTTCCATGAGTAGTAAATCCACTTCCACTTATGTCGCCAGGATCGTCTTGAAATTCTTCCTCTTTCTCTTCACTTGGTTTCGGTGGTGTTTTTGGTTTCGGTGATGTTTTTGGTTTCGGTGATGTTTTTGGTTTCGGTGATACTGGATAATCACGAAGTGATTGCTCAAATAGTTTTGGTGCTTTTTGTTGTTGTTTTGGAGGTTCTTGTTTCTTTTGTTTTTTACTTTGTTTTTTCTCCTCTTTTCTTGATTGAATTAAATCATTATTTCCCCTAATATATTCCTGATATAATGGATCATCCTCGCTAACTCGTTCAACATCCATACGTATGCGATATAATACTTTTCGCCATTGTTTACTGTTTTTAATATCTTTAGCGTGTTCAGGTTTCATTAATTTACCTCTTCGACTAAAACTATCCAAAGCAAACTCAGTCAATTGTTGTATGGTTTTAATGTCGTTTTTAATTACTTTAATAGTATCTTCATTAAATTTATTTATCAGTTCAGCAGTACCTATTGCATGACTCTTTTGTTCGGGGGCTGGTGCTTCAGCACCTCCAGGCTGATCTTCATCCTCAGGTATTTCCGGGACTGGCATCGCAGCAGCTATTTCGTCTGGAAGTCCACGTAAAATTCTTTTTGTCTGTTTTGTTCTTTCTGCTATTTTTCCAGTTGCTTCAGCGGTTTTCTCTAACACAGGTAGAATGCCTTTAGTAGTATCAGTGATAGGTTTAAATAATTGTTTTGTATCCTCTTCAAATTCAACCTGAGATTCCTGACGAGATTGTAACTGTTGTTTAACTAAATCACGAACAGGTAAATATTTTCTAATTGCCTCTAGTCGCTCTCGAGCTAATCTAGCTGAATGTGGTTCTCCAATATTCATTTATTAATAATATCTATACTGGCTGTTTAATTCATAGCAGCAGAGCGTGGACGATAAAAATTGAGTGACCAACGCGTAAATGAAATCGCATAAAAATTTGAAAAAGAGTCAAAAATAATCTTGCCCAATTAGAGAATGTTTTGGTTTAAACGTTATTGACATTGTTTTTCAGCTTCGTAGGAACCCTTAGTTTTTATAAATAAGGTCTCTACAAAGTTGTAGGGTTCACCCTCTCTGCTGCTGGTGTGCATTGGTCAAGTATGTGTGTCCTATATGTGAGGTGTGCATTGGTCAAGTATGTGTGTCCTATATGTGATGTATGCAATGGTCAAGTAGTTTTGTCATATATTTTGAGGAGCATAATAGCACCTTCTCCGTACAATTTGTTCCATATGAGGGATGACACTCTAATGCTGGTTTAATCTTCTGAAGCTTATATTTGGAGTTTCCTTTCCACATCTTTTGCCAGGTATGCAGAACATGCCAATTTATGTTATACTTAAAGTCTGTATTTGGAATCCAACATTCAGCAAAGTTTGACTGCACAGGAGCTTTGACTGCTCTACCTGCGATATCATCACCCGTAACACGAATGTGACAAGGCAGACATCAGTATTTTTACAGTAATGCATGGTACTGAAAATGCACCTGCTGATTTATCTTCAGTTTACGAACCATCTGTATAGTGGGATGAATTATTGAAATAAGACTTCACACAAAATTGTGCAAAATACAATACAAATGTGGATGAGCAGCAGGAAGGGTGAACCCTACAACTTTGGAGAGACTTTATTTATAAAAAATAAAGTTCCTACAGGGACTGAAAAAAAAGGTCAATAACATAAACCGAAGCCTATAACTTTTATTATTTCCATACAGTTTAGGTTAGTTCATTTCCGTTACTTTTTGTTGACGTATTTTTTTCAGATTTTTATGCGATTCGTTTACTCGCGAGTCACTCAATTTTTGTCGTTCACCCTTCCTGCTGCTGTAATTAAATCATCATTGTTATATCAATAATGAGCATTGGAGAACCACACTCAGCTAAATTAGCTCGAGAGCGACTAGAGGCAATTAAAAAATATCTACCTGTTCGTGATTCTGTTAAGCAACAACTACAATCGCGTCAGGAGTCTCAGGTGGAATTTACAGAAGGTGCAGAACAATTATTTAAACCGATTGTCGAACCAACGAAAAAAATTGTTACAGCAACCGAAGCAACACAACGAGCTCTTGCAACATTGCCTGTTGATATTGCTGGTCGTATTCAAGCAGCTCAACCACCACCACAAGCAGCACCACAAGCACCACAAGCACCACCACAACCAGAACTTAAAAGACCAAGAACTAATATAATAGGAAAATTTACACCTGAAGGTATTGCTGCTATCAGGGACCCAACCCAATTATTTGATATTGCCGCGTTTGGATATTATGAAAGAAAAAAATATGTAAAACCAGAACATGTTAAATCATTAAACTCTGCCAATTGGATCAGGGATGTATATCGTATTTCTACTGGTATTCCAGAAATCAGATCTAATAAAGATATTGAAAGTTTTAATGAATTTGATGAGATTGTAAATAGATATATAAAAGAGACTAAACGAAGTAAACGATTATCACAACCACCACAACAACAACTACAGCAACGAGAGCTACAAAGACAACAACGAGAGCTACAACGACAACAACAACGAGAACAACCATCACCGCAACAAGAACAACAATTTCAAGAAATGATGAAACGATTTCAATCACCACGACAACGACAACGACAAGAACAACAACAAAAAGAAGAATTTGCAACATTACCACAATCACCACAAATTAAATTACCACGATCACAACAACTACAACCAGTCCAAACAACAGGTAAGGAAGAAGAAGAAAAAGAATTTTATGATACTCCTGGAGCAACTGGAAGTGGTCTAGGAAGTGGTCTTATTACATGCCCCAATAACGTTCTTGCTGATGTTGATCGACTAGAAATCCTCATTGGAGGAAAACGAGCTGGTAATAATTCATCAGAAATCATTAATGAAGCAGCTGATATTTGTAAACGATTATTTACAGGCGGTATCATGGATATTAATGTATATCGGTCTCTCATTAATGAAATCGCCGATGACTACCATAGTGATTAGATACAATTAGTGATAAAGTCAATTAATAACAAAATGATCGTGCATGGCACTCAACGTGGACCTACCATGGTCAGGGTAATAAACTCTCGATTACCAGTATACAAAACGACCTACGGAGATGGACTAGGTGATGTTGTTCAGGGTCTGTTTAGAAGAATAGCCCCAAAAGCAATACCGATTGCAAAGCAGCTAGGAATGAAAGATATTGATGTTGTTCGTGAAAAAGGTATAAGCGCTGTTGGTAATATTGCTAGCAAAGCATTCTCAGCAATCAAAGATAGACTATCACGATTAATACGCAGACCACAAGCGACCCGACTTCAACCTGTGAAATTGGCTAGCACTGAAGTGATGCCCGCAAGTGTAAGTAAAATAATAAATCAAGCCGCTAATCAAAAACTAGCGGAGTTGGCTGATGTCCCGATGTCAGACAAAGAAAAAAATATACCCGCTAGTCTGATAGCAGGAAGTGGTCTCACTTCCCGAAGTGGTCTTCGTGTTAGACGAAGACGATAATAATAAAGATGTTTAAGCGTATATCTGATCCCGCGTTTGACATGGACGCACCAGTACTCAAAGATGAGTCTGTGCGTGATTATCAGTATTATTCTTATGACGCACGACTGCCAGATCAGCGTGGACGAATCGAACTACAAGTTCAGGATACAAGTAGGTATTTCCTACCCGCTGAGGCTTTTATTGAAGTAGAAGGTAAAATTTATAAAGCGGATGATACTGAATACGATAATAATGTTGCTTTTGGTTTTGTTAATAATGGTATTATGGTGTTATTTGACAGCGCCACTTATATGATTGATGGTAAAAATATTGAATCAATTCAGAAGGAAGTTGATGTTGCTACAACAATATTGGGTCTAGCACGATACAGCGATGATTATTCAAGATCAGCTGGTTCATCAATGATGTTCTCAAAAGATACTTCTGACCACCCTGACAGTAGAAATCAGGTTTTTCGACAACCCAATAATCGAGCTGTTCCTCCTGTTGCTGCTGCTGTTGAAGATCTACCTTTTCCAAATCCAGATTTCAACTTAGGATTTGCATCACGTAAATCAATGTTAAAAGATAGAATGTTTTCATGTGCAATTCCACTGTCACACATATTTGGATTCTGCAGAAATGTCAGAAAAGTCATTTTTGGAGCCAAACATACGGTTGTACTTGTGCGAAAAGGCGATGATAATGATGCAATGTGGCACGTTGAGGGAGCTGATGATGCTGCAACTATAGCACTTCATGGTAAAGTAGTACTAACAAAACTTTCCCTGTGGATGCCAGTGATGACTCCAACAATATCTGAAGAAGATCGGTTACTATCGTTTATGAGTCAAGGTGGTAAATCAATGTTATCATGGTTAACGATGACCACAGATTCAACTCAAAGTGCAATTAATGGTCTATTCACATGGCAAATAGCTTCTCAGCAAGGCGTTTCTGCACCGCGACATATATTTATTGCGTTTCAAAATGTTGCACGAGTAAATAATCAGACACAAAGTATAATGATATTTGATAAACTTGGTGTTTCTGAGGTTTCATTAAGGATAAATGGACATCAAGAACCATCCGAGGATATATTACTGAATTTCGATCAAAATCATGTAGCACGTGCATACCATCGTCTTATGTCGTTGATGGGACGTGATCAAAACATTGATACTGGATTACAAATATCTCAGTTAGATTTTACAGCGCTGTATCCGATTTATTACTTTTCACTAGAACATTTAGATTTAACCAGACAATCAGTAGTTGATATACATTTTCGAGCTCGTGTGAATCGAGGAGTTATTGCAAATTATAGAGCAATCGCAGTTATACTCAGCGATAAATCGATGTTACTCGAAGGTGTTGGTGGACGAATGAGAGTTATTGATGCTCCAGTAGAAAACATGTAATTAGATCGTTCATAATATTAATAATGTCATATCATCACGTTAGTGTGAATCTGACTCCTGGTCAGATCAAAAAACTGCAATCAGCATCAAAAAATAACTGTGGAATAAAAATATCGCTAAAGCGAGAACAAATGAGCGGTGCAAATAAACTATCGTTGACCGAGCGTCAGTTCAGAAACTTCAATGAAGCCAAAAAATCAAATAAAGGTATAAAACTTAATCTTTCTGCGGGCGCCATCAAAGATATTGCTAAAACGGGTGGTATATTTCCACTTCTCGCAGCTATACCAGCTTTAATAGCAGCTGCAGCCCCAGCTGTTGCAAAAGCAGCTGCGCTAGGTGCTGTTGGAACAGCTGCTGGAATGGCATTAAAGAAAGCAACCGGACAAGGAATAAAAACCTCCAAAAAAAAGGGAAAAGGTCTAAGACTACCAGGAACCCCGCATTCGTGGTACGGAAAGGGTCTAAGATTACCAGGGACCCCGTATTCGTGGTACGGAAGGGGTCTAAGACTTCCCGGGACAGTTTACTAATATCACCTATGTCCAATTTTGATTTACTTAATGCTGCTAAGCAACTAAAAATAAAAAACTTCAGAGGTGCTTTTATGCGCGATCAATTACCAAAAAAACCAAACAATATTGAAACCGGTATCATTAATCTCGATAAAAACTCTGGCCCAGGCACGCACTGGGTCGAATATGCAATTGATCCACGTGGAATTATTTATTTCGATTCGTATGGATTAGCACCACCAAAAGAATTTTTAGAGTACGTTACCGGCGATAAAAGTATTCCAATCTGGTATTCAACGCTACCAACAAAAAATAACTGATCCCCCAATATGCGGCCGTGAAACCCTCGCTGTGCTTGATGCTGTATCAAAATCAACAGCGCCACCTCATAAAGTCGTGCACGCGTTCACTACACTACGTCATCACACTTAAACAGATATCAGTAAATATAATGGCAGATATTTATGGAAGATCCACAGGTAGAGCTCAGAAGGTCGATTTATCTAAATATGCAACTCTTGATCAGCTCAGAAATGAAATCGATGATTTATTAAATATCACAAGTGTGGATCAAAATGAAGTCGTCGTTTTTCAGGACAAACAAGGACGATTAAAAACGAGTAACATACAACTACCAGATGTACTTGTACGAATTCCCAACGCGGTTGTTAATAATATCGTTACTTTTACTGATCAAGGTAAAATACAGGATTCCGGTAAATCAGTTAACGACTATGTTAAGAAAACCGGTGATGTATTTACCGGTGACATTATTATGTCAGGAAGAAAAATTACATATCTTATGAACCCAACCTCGGATACAGACGCAGCAACAAAAAAATACGTCGATGATCAAGAATCCAAGTACGTGTCAGTGCGCGGTGGTATAATGCGTGCATTTCTCGACATGAATAATAATGGTATTAATAATCTCAGAACACCAGAAACAGATTTTGACGCTGCAACGAAGAAATACGTCGATGATAGCAATAAATCATTAATGACAGTCAATGATGAAATTACCGCTGTTAGAACTGATTTTACCAATCACGTGCAAACGTTTCTGAATTTCCGTAGAAATATAAACAGATCTATTCATGACTTTTTTGGAAATCCACCAGTCGTTGACATAAAACTTACCGACATTAACATGAAAATCAACGATATTGTTAGTGGAATTCCTGATATCGTTGAAAAAACAAATCTAGTAACAAAGTTACTTGCTGGAATGCCTCACAAGCAGATCTTCAACGTAGTATACACAGTAGCATCAGGATTAGGAGTATGGACACTGCAAGATAATAATCTCAAACACACCGCATAAATTACTGGCGTATACAGGCTGTCTATATTTAGCATAGCAAAATTCAGTATATTTACTACATTTCCATGGCGTCATTCAATCGAAACTTTTTCTGGAGTTGTATCCGTTATAATAAATAAAGATGCGGAAGAAACATTTCTGCTGGAGGCATCTGATAAAAATTTAACCAGAGCACTATACTGGTGGTGCTTGGAATTTGTATGTGAAACTCCTCAATTAGTTACCTAGATAAATATAATGAATCAAGAGTCATTTATCGACGTTCAACGTCACAGATACGCTCAAGTATGTGAGTGTCAAACCAAAGTAAAAAATATCATCGACGATTACACGATAAAGGTAAAAAAATATCGGCGACGTATGGTTGTTATTGATATAATGGTATACTCGGTTTCTGCTGTTATTGCTGGAACTGGATTATTACTATCAGCAATAACGATGACAGCGCCTGCAGTTGTAACAATTATAGTTTCCACGGCAACAACATGCGCAGGTATTTTCAGTATTATCGCTAAGAAAATCTCTACGTGTACAAATGATAAACTAAACGAGTACATAATGAAATTGCACACAGCAACATCATCTTATTCTAAACTATCATCTTATCTTTCGGCGTACCTCAGCGATGGTAAAATATTCGATGAGGAGTTCGCAACGATAATGGAAACTTATCATGAGGCATTCAAAGTGGATTCTAATGATAAAGTGGAGGGTTGAATTTCCGCTCTATTAAAATAATAATAATAATAATAATAATAATAATAATAATAATAATAATAATAATAATAATAATAATAATAATAATGACAGACAGGGAATTACTTCAGCAGATCGTAGCTAATACAACGCCGTCAAAAACTACTATGATATCATTAAGTTCAACCAATCCTGAATTTAGCGTTAATTTTCCAACTGCAATTCCAGCAAAGGAAATAGCGCTAGCACAATTACGATTTTATCATAGTTGGCCAAATATCAGGTCAAAACCATTTGGTGGACAACCAGCAAATAATTCACTGGTATTTGCGAATAAGAATAAACCGGATGGAACACCTGATTGGCAAGTTGTTGGAATTACAACGGGCAGTTATCAAATAGACCAGATTAATGATGAGTTCCAACGCAGAATTAAATCTATCACAGGGGAAGAATCTAAAATAGCGATCACTGTTTACGAACCAACACTATCAGCGGTGATTGAAATAAATTCTCCTGATTACCTCGTAGATATTTATCAAAATTCGATTAGATCTGTGTTAGGATGGCCTGAAGTCGCACCTATTTATAATGGAGTTTCAGAACCAACTAAAAATGAATTTAAAACGAGTGAAGAAAAATTCATTAAAGATCCAGAATATCGAAAAAAACATCCATGGAGATATATGAGATTTGGATTTCCAAACGACGATACATACTACTTTACTGATTTCGACGTAAAAGAATTCCCAAGATAACTAGATCAGCATTTAATGCGGTTATCGTAGATCCCAGGACGCGGCGTACTAGAGATATTGTTGATGAAGAATTTTTTAAAGAATTTTTAGATACTCTTAAGCCTGAATACGATAAAAAGTTTAATGATTTAAGAAATTTACTTATTTAATTATCACAACATTATGATGATAACGTAAAGCAGCGAATACTCGAGTCAATAAAACACTTAAATGGTATCTTATTCGATTTATACATCGCCAATCGAAGTATTATAAACGTTGCGACAACACTCAATAGTTCTTAGACTGATCAAATACGTAAGCAATTATTTGTTAATCATTACAAAATAACAGAAAAAGATTTACAAACATTTATTATACCAGATTTAAATAACGCTAAAATGAAGAAATCACTTGACGATCTTATTGAAGAATATTATCCCGGAGTAATTGAATCATGGAGAAAAATAGCCCCACCACCGGTTATTCTTAAACATAATAACAACCCTTTTAGTGCCGGCCGTCATATATCGCCGGGCATTGTAAACATAACAACAATCGCAGTCAATCTTATTTGCGACATTGTGGACGGTAGTTTTCAGATAGATCTTTCAAAGTCTAACCAGGCCCAGCAAGGGTACATATTATACAGTTTCAGTCCATTAGCCCCCCTCCCAGGGTGGTTCATTGTATCAGAGCCAATGATTTCATCGAGTTCATAATCCGTTATTATCAAGGATACACTTCAAACTTACAGACCAGAACAATCGCATCTTGGACACAAGAAATGAAGAATTAAATATAAATCTGTATGTGAGATCATAATGCGTTTTTATCACAATGCGTCATCGTAGAACAAAAAAAAAAAATATCGGGTCAGAATAGTTGTTTGTTATTCTGATAAAAGATAGAATAGTTATTGTGTCATTCTGATGCTTGTTTGCAGAAAGTGCGATTTCTCATATAATGATATCACAAAACACAGACATAATAGTTATTTTATTCAATCTGATGTCTATCAAAGATAGAATAACATTTTTTTACCAGGCAGAATATAAATAAATAAATAAATTTTTCAGTTTTGCCAGGGGTTTTGTTTAGCCATTATCACACTGACTACACTTTCACTTTCATCATTACTTTCACTTTCAATTTCATTATCACAATACTCTCTTAACTGTCTTATACGAAAGTTTATAATCTTTTTCTGTTCGTATTCATGCGATAATTCTAGCTTAATTTTGTCAATAACTTGAGAGAGAGGTACAAACAGCTTTACCTGATTATCTGTAACTGTTGCCAGCGATTTTAACATTTGTCCTTGTATAAATTTCATGAACTTGTAATCAGAATTTAACGTATATCTATTTTCTAACTTTCGTTGTTGTAATGATTCAAAATCACACAATTTTTTCAGGATTAAGATTATCAGATATATTTATACCGTTATGTTGTAAATTTTTAATCGCATTAATAACAGCATTGATATTTTCAGAATTCATTATATAATAAATGTTTATTTAATATAAAAATAAACAGAGGGATCACATTCGATCTACCATTCCACGGGTTATATCAGATAAACCTAATGAGGTTCCAAGAATCTTCTATTAGACATTACCCCCAGGAGAGTTCTTAAATATCCGTAACCGAAACCTTAGAAACTCAGAGGGTTGTCTAATGTATGCGTAGGCTTATTTTTAGTGGCCAACAAGACTCTGTTTTGCCCCCAGGAGAGTTCCTAAATATCCGTAACCGAAACCTTAGAAACTCAGAGGGCTGAAGGTCTTTGTGACCTGGAACCTAATGAGGTTTATTTTTAGTCTAACGATGTGTCTTTGGGAATGGCCCTTGTGTGGGGTACCCCTTTAGTGAAGTCACAAGGTCACGAACTCACATGATCCCTCTGTCTATTTTTGATGATGATGAGATGATATGATAATTATGAAAAGGCCTTTTCTTCGCGTCAGTACACCAACCCATAATGATCAACCAATGGGTGATTCAAAACTGAATCCACCATGTGTTGACATGGTGGGTTGGTGTACTCAAACGAAGAAGGGGCAGCCAAGGCCCCCAATAAAATACAAATTTTGGCATAATATCGCCTTCCCAGACAATTTGTCTTCCACGAGTTTCGAACCACGGACCTCGAGCACCAGAGTTTTACGTGTTAGCAATCGGCCATCGGACATATTACGTGTATATGACAAAATATTTATTACATAGTTAACTTACTGAAATCAGGATTTACTATAGCGTATTGAGGATTTCTTAATAAAATCTGATTTTATTGTGAATTTCTTAATGAATTTATTGTAAAACATGAATTTATTTCAGTTTCCAAATGCTTGAAACTGTATTACATAAAAGCCGCAGCTAGAAAGTCTGTGTTGCCAAGGATACTGAAATAATCGATAAGCTGGACTAACGCATTGCCATTCATTTCTATAAATAATCCGTTATACATAAGAACACAGAATGCAGGATATTCTACTGAAAACATAAACAAGGATCCCTTATCAGTGAGATCTGAGAGCTGTGTGTGCTATGATTTAACGTAGATTTACAATATTTCGGTCATATCGGTGTAATGTCTGCAATAATAGTGATATCTAGCACTTGGTATTATGCCACAGACATGAGATTGTACACTGCACAATGAAATTATTGAAAAATCAGTGAAAATCAGTCAGATTTTGACAAATTATGAGGGTGAAAACCCCAGGAGGGTTAACGGGAATTAACATTACGTTTTTGATTTATCGATCAAATACTAGTTTTTTCCGGTTTTTTTATCATAATTCGCTAGCAAAATGATCATAAAAATCTACACAATACGAGCAAAAGAACTGGAAAAAACCAGTATTTGATCAACAAATTTAAAACCTAATGTTAATTTCCGTTAACCTTCCTGGGGTTTTCACCCTCAGAATTTGTCAAAATCTCGCTGATTTTCACTGATTTTTGGTCATTTTTCATGCAAAAAACGAGATTTTCGAACAAAAAACGAGGTTTTCGAACAAAATCAACGAAATAAAAAAACCCACTAAATATTTATAAAAATTATTTTTATTTGCAATACTGTTGAGATCCAAATTCACTGAAATGTTTTTACAAAGTATGGACAATCAGGATATAGCTTTTGACCATTGGTATAAGTACGACAACTACGATATTTATCATTATGCTTGACGGAGTTATCTCGCTTAATCATTTGGTAACATTAAAAATACGGTAGACTAAATGTATTGAAACCTAATTTTTTGCAAAAATCTTTTGGAAAAGGCAGATTTCTGTATATTTTCTGCCACGTGTTGTACCGATTGTGGTACTATGTCAAAGTATTTACTAGCAGAATTAATTGATCTAAACACAATTTCTTCACCATCTGCATTTACGGATTTAATAGCTCTCTTTCCGAATAATTTACACCTTCCTGTGTTTCCGGATTTACAATTTTGACTCTGTGTAGTAACTCGTAAATTGGAAATCGAATTATCAAGCTTATCACCACTGATGTGATCAACTACATATCCATCTTTGATTAGTCCAAAATAACACTCGTAGGTAAATATATGTGATAAATATCTTTTTTTCTTGCCATTAGTAGTAAATCTAAGATAACCAGTATTATCAATACTACCGACTGGTTTTTTTAATCGACAGTTTCTAATCACACCTTCTCGAGATGCTTCATAATTGGTGATGATTGGGTGCTTCACAAATTCATTTTGCTCCATTTATATATAATATTTATTTGTCTAAATCATTGTTTTTTGAAAATCTAGCCAGATAATCTTCTTCGGTTTTTATAGGAGAGTCAGTGTTATATTTTTATCGTAATATCGTTTCAGCTCTCTGTACTTTTTACCACCGCATTGCGCACACAGTTGAGTTTTTCCTCTGACTCCAGCACTACACACCACACACGGTTTTGGTCCTAGACTCCCGTTCCTGACGCATTGCATATGATAACTACAGTATTCATTCACACATGTCTGTTACACGGAGATTTATAACCGATTTTTAACCAGTTGCAATGATTTGGTTGAATCATATACAAAAGATTAACGTTCAATTAAATATATATTTTGCCCTAATTATAATATGGAAGAATTATCCGTGATTGAACCCTACGCAACCAGATTCGATCTTGACAGACTACCCGAGTATAAATTTAGTATTTCGATGCAAGATCTAGCTTTAACTAATAAAGATGTAACTAAACGTATCCGTGAGGCCAAGAAGGAATTTCGTGACGATGGTGCAGTTCATGCATGGTCAACATTCAGAGTTGGAAATGTTTCTAATACGATGAATGACAAACGAGGAAGAGTAATCATTAACCACCTTGATAATCAAAAATATTTTATTTTAATAAAATTTATTGTAAATACAGAAGAAGATATTTGGATTATTCGTGACAAGCGCGATCCGTCCGCGTGCAGTCAGGAAATAATATCATCTTGAGTAATAAATCCAAACCAGGAATACTAACTGGTATAGATAAACCGTATTATGAGCGATCGTACCCTGTAACTGCGGTTGTCTATGGAATATTTCCGCTGAATAATAAACCTAATGTTGGGGATCTCAAACCAATGAGATTGTCAAGGATAAACTGCGTAGCTGAGCGAGTTACAGAACACTTTACAAACGCGATACGTGGTAATGGTTTAACGGATTTAAGACGTAAAAAAATAAATACATGGGCAGGGTCGGTTAAAGATACCGGAGCGTCTATCAAAGATGTTGCTGAGCTAGAGAAGAAATTAAGATTTCCAATAACAGTAAAAACGTTAACCGGAGAGATTTTGTACAAACCGAAATATATAAAAAATGGAGCTCCGATAGATATTATTGATCATAACACGCATGCATGAACTGCTGCAGTAACAATATTTCCACGAGATAGAAAGGTTAAATTTTATAACGGTGATATCTTTGATTTTATTAAAAATATTAGTAAAACCGATCCTGTTTCTGTTTGGTTATTTCAGAATTCGGAATATGATCATTACGATCAGTTTGTACGACCTAACGGTGATATTTATCGTACAGAATCTTTCCATGAGGAAATGGAACATCTTGCACTGAAATATACCTCTGATGATGTCATAGTTAGACAATTACTGAATAACTGTTTTACTGTTCCGTCAGTCGCTGCTCATTTCGTTCAGGAGAAAAATTCATGGAAAACGACACGATCGGAATTTCTTGAAGATGTCAAGAAAAGTTGTATAGAATACGGGCACGGTGGATTATGGAACACCAAATACGATTATAGTGATGTTATCTCGGTTGATATGGTAGCATGTTATCCTGGGAGTTTTCTTGGATATGGAGCATGTTCTAAATACTTTAAGAGATTCGGACATCCTACACATGAGATGACCAGGGTTGCAATAACGGACCCTTACCAGATTTTGACTTAACAGGATTTGCTCACGTAGAATCATTCGAGTTTAGAGAAGATCTCCATGCGATTACTTATATTTGGTTCGGAAGACATTTTTCAGAAAAAATGTTGGGTTCCGATAATACTATTGCGATATATGCTTGATGCTGGATTTTTAATATCGTTGAGAGTAACTGAAGCGATTATATCGTATAGTTCACAGAAGCAAGTTTGGTTACCAGAACCGGACAGATTTAATATCGATGATGCCAGGAATGAACATGATGAGAAACTTGCAAAAGATGTTGGTAGAAAGATAATCGGTAAGTTTACTCAAGGTGGTTCATACGATTATAAACGAGTGTGTACAAGATTGATTATGGACGATGCTGAACTAGATTTTATAATCGCTGATACAACGGAGAAAAACACATTTATAAACCGATGTAATACTTATTTATCAGATGGAACAAAACTAGGTACCATTGTGAGCTATCTTGATGGCGACTCACCACAATTTACTCATTTAAGGTCTTCGATGTTAGCTTATGTTTCGATAAATCTGTTGTCGATGATAAATAGATTTCCTCGTTACGCTGTTAGATTTGCTACGGATTCATTTTATATACATAAAAAATATAAGCATTTATTAAAACTCGGTAATGGTGAATGGGGGGTATGGAGGATAAAACAAGAAAATATACTTAGTTATTCTGAATCTGCCGACGTTGAAATCAAGGAAATATATTACAAAAATAATAATCAAATATCAAAGTCATCTGCACCATCTGTGTACGATCCTGTATCTAGACATAAGACCGTTTATCTTAATGGGTGTGGTGATTCAGGTAAAACAACTCGTGCGATTAACTTATTAATGAATAATAACTCAGATATAACTGTTTTGACACCTACACATAAACTTGCTAGAGAAATAAAAGAACGAGGAGTAAAATCATGTACATATCATAGTTTCTTTAGAAGGTGCGGAGACACGTGGACTCCTGAGCGAATGGGTGAAAAATATATACCTAAGTATATTATATGGGACGAGATATGCACGGTGTCGTTAGAAACACTAAAAATATTTCTTGATTGGTTGTTATTGAAGAATACTGCTGTGATTATGTGTGGCGATCATGGTCAACCACCACCCTTTGTTGGACAGTCTCCACATGAATGGTTGAAAACATTTGTAGATTATTACGAAGATATAAATGATGACCATAGATCCATTGATGAACCGCTAAAAGAACTTAAAAGATTAATCAGACTACAGCCAGATCAAATACAATGCGAGATACTGCGTAAAGTAATTGCAGAAACTCCTATGAATGAATTTTGGACTTTATGGAGACCTGCTGATTTGATAGTCTCAAGTAGAAAGATAGTTCGTGATGAACTGCAAAAGAAATTATTTACGTTACATAAAGAAAAGTTTCCGGATCTACCCGTACCTTTGTGTTATCGCCCAGCAGATACTCGACAGCAGAATGTTGATGTTGAGATTCCTGGTGGAGACACTGTCCGAATACAAAATCTTGTGTTAAATGATATTGTTTTAGTCGCTGTTGACGTTGCTGAGAGCGCGTTAAACATGGATAAATCGCCATGGACGTTAGGATACGCTATAACAATTCACTCGTCGCAGGGATTAACTATCACTGATACTAGTATTTGGATCGTCGATGATCGTATTGAGTGGTCAAATTTAGTTTATCTTCCAGTGTCTCGTGTCAGAAGAATAACTCAACTACATAGGGTTGTTATAGATTACGTGATAACTGAGGAAATTACTAATGACGCTGCTGTAATAAGGAAAAAATTAGCGGGTTATAAACAGTGTGACAAAAAAAATAAGCGTGAGTTTGATATTGATACTGAATTTATTATAACACTAAAACAACTACAGAATAATCATTGTGCAAGCTGTAACACGATAATGTTATGGCAATATTCAAATAATAATCCAAGACAATTTACCGTAGACAGAACTAATAGTGATCTTGGTCATACACGTGAAAATGTGGTGCTGACCTGTCTTGAGTGTAATCGACGCAGAGGTGCTAGTTTACATAAGTGAACTTGGTGGTAATTGTGTATCTGTAGGAATTACTTGTAATTGTTCACGTACAAATCCACGTTGAGGGGCAGTAGAATCTAGTCTGTAGATTGCAGGTCTACCAGTGGATCTTACCACGCTAGAAATTTTATGTTTAGTCACGCTCCAAATAGGATCGGTTGCTCTTTTTTTACCACCTTCAAGTTCGCCAGGTTCATATAAATATCTTACAGTTACATTACCTAATACTGGTTGAGAGAAAAATTCACGTCGTTGTATTGGTATATATTTTTTTTTTGATCGCATTAGAAGGTTTCATGGAAGTTGTACGAGTAATTTCATTATTCAACGCAGCTATCACACTCGGTAATCTTGCAACCCATTCACGAGATCTATCCTTAAAGTCAGCGGATATTTCCTTTGCATATTGGTACCCAAATAACCGCTCAGCAAGTGTTCTATTAAATCGTTCAACGATTGCCTGATCACGATGAATTTCAGTATGTCCTCGTCTGATTTTAACGTTATGCTTGTTCATCAACGATGATACTGCTCCAAGAAATTCTTTACCAGGATCAACTTGTAATAACCGTGGCCATCGTAGACCACCACGTGGATAAATGCGCTCAAACGCAGATGCAACTTCAGATGCTGTCTTTGTTGATAATGGCTCCGCTTCTTTGTATCTACTCGCAACATCAACGACAGTTAACGCGTATCTATACATGTATTGACGTCTACGTGTTTTAATGGTATCGTGTGGTAAAAACAAAATATCTGCTTGATGAACTTCATTAGGAACGCTAACATCGAAATGCGCGTACTGAATTCTTTTAGGTGGACTCAGGAAGATTTGCCATATTGCCTGTCGTGCTAACCATGATGCAGCAACATCACGAGAAACTTTTGCTGCTTCGGCGAGTTTACTAATCGCTGCTTTACCTCTCCAATACCCTCTCGGGGAATAATAAACAGATTCCATTATGATAGTTATATAATTTAATTGCCAGCCCCTAGCACTAGTTTACCTTTCATAGCAGATTTTATTAGAAAACGAGCGAGTTTTTCTCTGAGAGATTTATTAGGTATAAAATTTAATGCGTGAATCAATTTCACATCTGCGAGATGTCGTTGTTGCAAATCCTTACTTTTATACGCGACATCATGAACGTGACACACTTGATCAATTGCGTTTATTGGATACTCTCCTGGTTTTGGTTGATCTCGTTCGTCAAGTCGGATATCAAGTCGAGTTCCTGGACCACAATAATTATATCCGGGTAAATGTCTCTCACCAGGGTATTTAGCCCATGGTAATCCTGGTAATTTTCCTAACGAAGCAACAATATCCCCACCTGTCTTTGATGAAATAAATTTGTATTTTTTTGTACCACATTTCACACATTTACCTGTAAGTGCGCGTCTTTTATTTTTTGTTGTTATTGTCGTTAATTCAGCAGTGGGTGTAGGTGCTCTGCATCGAACACAATATAGACTCATATTATTTATTATATGGATATAATTGACTTTTCAGGGACAAGAAAACAAGAACCAGTAAAGCACCATCCAGCGCTTCCGAATTCTATCAGAATGATTATAATAGGCCCATCTGGAAGTGGAAAGACTCAATTATTGCTCAATCTAATAATGAGATGGCTAAAGTGGAACAAACTGTATTTAGTAGCACCATCTGTAGATGATCAGAGGTGTTATGAAGTACTTAAGGATTTTAATAAAAATGCAAAAGTACTGGACGAAAACGGAAATGATATTATTGATTTTATAACCGATATTGATGAAGCTCCATCTGTAGATGACCTAGATGGATTCATTAATAATCTCGTAGTATACGATGATGTGATGCTGGACAAGCAATCCAATCCAGCTAGAATATTTTCTCGAGGTAGACATAAAAACACGGACGTGATTTATGTTACCCAGCGATATACATACACAAATTCCAAAAGTAATCAGAGACAATTGCAATATTTTGGTTGTGTTTAATGGAGTAGATAATTATACTCTGCAGAATATTTATTATACTTGGTGTTCAGGCGACATGGACATGATTAAATTTAAAAACTTCTTTTCAAAAGCACAAGCTGTTCCGTTTGGATTTATAACGATAAATCTACATGATCCAAGATCTAGATATCGAATAGGTCTTGATAAAATATGTGGTTAATTACAGCAGCAGGAAGGGTGAACGACAAAAACTGAGTGACCCGCGAGTAAACGAATCGCATAAAAATCTGAAAAAAATACGTCAACAAAAAGTAACGGAAATGAACTAACCTAAACTGTATGGAAATAATAAAAGTTATAGGCTTCGGTTTATGTTATTGACCTTTTTTTTCAGCCCCTGTAGGAACCTTTATTTTTTATAAATAAAGTCTCTGCAAAGTTGTAGGGTTCGCCCTTCCTGCTGCTGGATGTTAAAGAGTATAAAAAGTCCTGCATTGAAAAAGGTCAAACTTTACTTGCCCAATCAATTAAGCAGAAGGGAAAAAATGTACATTTTACCAGTTGCTTTTCATCTATTCATTTATGTATACAGATACCGAAAGCAAAATTTATACTTATTTTCCTTGTATAATCGGTAGCATTTACAACAATTAACAGAAAGCAGATTAGCTTTTAGCAATCGCCTTTCCTTTATTAATGTATGAATCCAGATATTTAAGGATATGTGTTGTTATTTTCCTTATATAGTCAATAGCATTTTGAAGCCATGGTTTTGTGGTTATTTTCTAGGTGTTTATTATTCACATCCTATGAGTTAAATGACAACCATAGTCCTAAACAGTGATTATTTTATATTAGGACATGAAGACATTCTTTGTGGTATTTTATTATTTATTTTCACAATATTGTAGGACTGAAGAACTTTAAGACAATACCCGACAATAGGACTGAATCCACCTACTGCAGTCAAAGAGCAAAGATTATTACAGATCTGATATGGCAAAGAGGATCACACACTCTAACTAGACAGTGTATCACACCGACCAAGTTCTGCAGTAACTACTTTTCATCACAAGAAGCAACAATAGTGTACGTTTGATGTTAACGTGCTTGTCAATACAGGAATCACATCAAAGACCTGAAAAACAATGGAATGTACATACACGCTAACGGGCCTTGTTCGACCGAGTGTTGGAATTACAAAATATGTAATATCAGTTTGTTCAGAATCATTAATATCTTTCCTCATATACAGAGCATGCCAATTTATATTACATTTGAAGTTGGTATCTGGAATCATACACTAAACCATTGGTGACTTATTATATTCCTTACTTGCGTATTATCATTTTTTATTTTGACAATACATTTTATCAGAATGCAAAAATTTTCTTGCATTCTTTTAAAATACCTTTATTTACAAATGTGTTTTAATACTATTTCTCGTTTCTGTATTTCTCAACAATTGTTTTGATACTAGAAAACGATACGATAGGATTCCCATATCCGTTTGTCTTAAATTTTGTTATTACTCCAATCTAACCTGTTGAATTAATTTTTTTGTTACAACAATGAAATAAAAATCATCAAGGCACTAAGATAAATTATTAGTACAAACGATTGTACAGACAAAGTCATTGTCTCCTATAATTACTGATAGTTAGTGCACGCCTAAAAACGATAACTCACCTAAAGTAAACTAATAAATAAACATGTGAAGGTTGCAGTCCTTGGAACTTGTATCTCCAGTACGATACTTGTTCTTGTCTTTGATTTTGCGCACCGTCCCTATTTCATTTGCAACACTGACATCCATATTAGCATACCGTCTGTACCGTGTTACTTACGGTATGCAGTCCTTCATCAAGTCCCTGTATGTATCAAAATGTCACACTAAGATTATGACCTCTCAAAGATCAGTGAAAATAGAGGACTAGAGAAAGAAAAGGACTTCTTTTCTCGAGACAGTGACTACTAAGTATTATTTATTTGGGGTTAAAACATTTTCAAAGCGGGTATCAGAAGAAATACAAATATTCTGATGCTTATCAGGAGTGTACCAGCACGGTATATAGCCATATTTTGTTTTCCAAAAAACCTTTTATTTCCTGAACAGATGTAGTGATTTTTATTACCTAATTCAGATACAAATGTCTCTATTTAAAATCCTGTTTTTATACAGCCATTGCAAATATGCCAAAGTTTAATTATTCTATAAATATTCAGTACATGCTGGAGCAGTCATTTATAAATAAACGATTATAACCAGAGTACATAATTTAAATTATAATTACTAGACATACATTGTTAATTGATTTGCAACTCACAGTGACACGATTTATAGGTACGTACGAAATGCTCAGGCAGTACTGAAGCATTATAAAACAAATTCCATGCAGACAAACCATTTTAATGTGGCAGATAAAACTAATTTCCTATTGAATATCATCGTCTGTGTGCAATAATGTTCCATTTTGAATATTTAATATAGCCAAGTTCCTTTCTTTTCCAAATTTATATTTCTTTTTTTATTTTAAAAAATAAACTATATATTTTTCTCTGTATATTTAATTTGTATTGTGCGTTTGACCTTTGCTCATAATTGAGAGTAGGAGCTTGGCTAATGTCTTTTCTGAGAACAAATTATTACATAGCTATTTTTTGTGCATGATTGGTGATTTTATAATAATATTATTTGTAGGTAGGCTTAATTGAATTATAGCTTAGGACATTCGTTTTCCTCTCGAGCATTCCTGGTGTACCTGATATCTACCATGTTCTTTACTAAACTTTTAGTAATAGACCTGATCTTGTTGACAAGTTAAAATGTTCTGGAAATGAACTTTTGACACGCATCCTGGTCCTCTTATTGTGTCCTAGGTTTAAATATAATTTTGAAGTAAATGAAATTATTATATTCCTACTCAGACATTTGACTAGTGAACTCAGTCTTTTACTTGTATTCAGTTTTAATTTGAGAAGATTTATTTATTTCAGTTATTAATTGGAATTAAAAGTGTTCATTAATACTTTTCGGACTAAGTCACTATATTTGTATTATTGTGAATTCATTCAGAGACATTTTGGATTTATATCATTGTGATACATCAAGGCTCTTAGCACATGAATACTATTCCAGGCTATTGACACATCAGCACATTCAATTCGGAACACCACTGAAATTCATTCTGAATACTTCATACCTTTTGACTTGTGACAAAACTTTTAGGACCATGTGGGATTTAATTCATAATACTGTAAGATCTTCCTAAATTTTCACTTTATATTCAAGGGAAATAAATTATTTGTTGAATTTTAGAAAACATGTTGGCTTTTGCTCTTTTATGTTACTTTGTCTAAGATCATAAATTCGTAACAATATCATCAGATGGAACTTTTAATTCAACAACAAAAGTAAAACAAATAAACAATATATTTTATATTGTCAGGTTTTTACTCTGTCTAAATTTTTCCTTGGAAATCTAACAGTTCCTACAAAAGCGATGCAGCTGAGGCTTAAGATCTTTTTTAATGAATACAGAAAAATTGGTTGCCGATAGTTAACAATTGGTTGTTAATTAGCTGACAATGGGTTGACAATGGTGAACAATAGGTTGATAATAGTTTCCGGCAAACAATAAAAATGCTGAGCTTATATATAAGCATCATTTTCTCATACAAATATTTCAAGTTATTCGCCCAGGTCATATATATATATATATATATATATATATATATATATATATATATATATATATATATATATATATGGCGAATTTTCCATACATTTCATAATGGTCATATAACTCGTAAAAGTTCTATACAATGCACCCAAGTTATATATATGGCAAATTTCCTATACAGTTCACTCATGTCATATACATGGTAAAATTTCCTGAACATTGCTTTACAAAATACATTTTACAAAGAATTCAGATTATACATGTATTGCTGACTCTGCCTAAGAACCATATTTGGTTAGGCTATCTCCTGTCTAGTTCCCATCATACATGTAATAATATATCATACCTATTTAGCTCTTCTCCAGCCACCATCATAAAAACAAAATCGCAATGATTCTACCCTACTTATTTCTTGTCCAGCCACCGCTGTGCATGCAATTTCATAATTATTCATACCCTCTTCGCTCTTCTCCAGCCACCAACATAAATACAATTACATAGTAATTCATACTTGGCTAGCTATTGTCCAATCATATATGCAGTTTTATACTGATTTATACCAAACAACGGCACAATTTGTGGATGTTGCATTGGAATCTATGTTAATGAATGATTGATTCACAGATGCAGCCAGTGACAAAAAGATATGAATTAGCTGCAAAGCTGATCATATTTGTATTTTTCCATTTCAGTATTATATCAGTAACGTTGAATAATCTGTTAAATACATACATGAGCGAGATGACATTTTTCTGCACGTGACACATAATTTATGAATAAAATAATTATGTTTAAATAGCATAAATAGTCGGCACAATGCAATCGTCTGTATAACTCAAATTCAGTTTACTATGACAAAAGAAAACAAATAAATTTGTTCACATAGGCAATGCTTAAATTTGCACCTTTCAATTAAAAATGATCACAGAGAAATCTTGGAAATATATCGTTTCCCAGTAGTCAACAATCAATATAAATACAAAGATTATGTACAGGAAATATCTTTTAAAAATTACATTAACTTGTTATTCTGACAACAGTAAGTAACAAACATAATGGGGAAAAATGGATCATATATTTACCTGTAGAGACCAAACATAATTCATATTTGATTTAAACAGGGTATTGTCTAGTCCAAATATAGCACAAATGTACACTGTCAAGGAAATTAATAACTTATCAATATGCAAAAATATGATGTCCAGCTACGATTAAAAACTACATTAAGAAATGTGTGCGTGATTTGGATTTTTAACGTAGCTTTAACAATTCCTCAGTCATATCGTGATGATATCTGCAGTGTGGCAGTTTATAGTGATGTCTAGCGCTGGGGCATCATGCCGCGGACATATAGATTGAGGACCCACCCAGTCACATTATCCTGACACCAGGCCAACCAGTCCTAACAATATCCTATTAATGCTGAGCGCCAAGCGAGGCAGTTGCTAGTACCATTTTTATAAGTCTTTGATATGACTCGACCGTGGTTCAAACCCGCGACCTTCCGCATCCGAGGCGGACACTCCAACCACTTAGGCCACCGAAGTGGTCACATTAAGAACAAAAATTGAAAATAAAATTTGGAAAACGCCAACAAAACTTGCATAAACATCACATTATTGTTACTTAGTCCTCTATATCGAAAATTAAATACCGAAACATATACGCATAAAAAGGACAAAATAGAATTTAGAAAAAAAGAATTCAATGCCATAATGAACAGTATTAAACAAACAATAGACAAAAGAAAAAAAAGGAAAAATACACGAAGATTTGTACAAATAGAATGAAACAAAAGTTAAAGCTGGCAAATTTGGAAAAATATGTGAAAGAAAGGGGATATAGGCCAGGAAAGAAATTATAAAGGTGCATAAAGAACTGTAGAAAATGTTACAGGTAAAAGAGTACATGCCAATAAAGGAATCATTAGAGGACTTTACAAATATTATAAAAATGTATACACTAAGCAAGATATCTACGTAAACCGATAAATGAATGTATTGAGACAATAATGAATTTAACTGGAGACCTATATCCTTCTTAGGCTAGGCCATCGGAGCGGTCCTGTTTTGAGAATATAATGCAGTCAAGATATATTGTGGTAATCAATGTGAACCAACTCTGTCCATAAATCTTCTAAGGACAAATCAGAAAGAAATCTCACGTCTCGCCATATGAAATATTAACCCAGTCCCGAGCTGTCTCAACGTGTACTCATACACAAAACACAAGGAAAAATACAATACCAAGTAAGTAATTTATACTGTTCACAAACCAGGAACGTAACAAAACTCATCCCACCCTCAAGGCCTGCAATTAGGATATGAGGGAATATTGCCTATACCCTGGGAATCAGGGGCAGAAGGTGTTCCCCTCAGTAAGCAAACTGACCAAATTGACTTATATTCTTGGATTAAATTTCAGTAACGACCATTCTAACTCGAAAGACTTACTTAAGTTAAATTATCCTCGTGTGCGACCAACTGGCCATGTACGAGTAATTAATGTGCGCACACCGCACTATTTAATTTCGCTTGAGTGAAGGAATTCGAGCCACATTACCCACTCTTTAATTCACTCAAAGAGTGATGTTTAATTAAGCAGGCAGATCGAGGGACAAAAAGTCCCGTTCGATCCGTATTGAATGCTGTCATGAGTGGGAATAGACCCAGCACACACTCATTCTTGTATTTTAGTGTTTTTACCGAAGGTGGTATTTTAATTCAGGCGGTGGAAAAGAAGGGATGGGGCCCGGTGTGGGTGGCTCCTGTGGTCCAGTTTATGGAATTTTGAAGAAATTTATTATTGCCAAAAGTAAAGTGTTTGTCCCATACTCGATTTTTAAATTGATAACTCTGTACGATGTTATGGCGTTTGTTA
>JAECUM010091091.1:0-54915 GCA_016617855.1 Megalonaias nervosa
TATTCAGATAAAATTTATTGTGCAGACAGACGACGACGTTTGGATTATCCGTGACAAACGTGAACCTGTCCACGTGACCGTTGGAAGTAGCATCGTTACGTTTGAATAAAAATTCCAAACCAGGGACGCTAACCGGTATTGACAAACCATATTACGAACTAGCACATCCTGTGACTGCAGTTGTTTATGCATTGTATCCGCTGAATAATAAACTTAGCGTTGATGATCTTGCGCCGATGAAACTGTCAGGGATAAATTGTGTAGCTAAGCGAGTTACAGAACATTTCACAGCAGCTATACGTGGAAACGGTTTAACAGATCTAAGACGTAAAAAAACAAATATGTGGGCAGAAAGAGTTAAAGATACCGGAGCATCTATCAGCGACGTTGTTGAGCTGGGAAAGAAATTAAAATTTCCAATAACAGTGAAGACGTTAACCGGAGAGATTTTATACGCGCCGAAATATGAATCAAGAGGAGTTCCGATAACAAGCATTGATTATAACGCGCATGCATGGACGTCAGCGGTGATGATATTTCCACGAAAGAGAACAATTCAATTTTGTAATGATTACATATTTGATTTAATTAAAAATTATTAGTAAGAGTGACCCTGTATGTTTGGCTGTTTCGAAGTTCCGTTGATGGAAATTACGATCAGTTTGTACGGCCTAGCGGAGAAATTTATCGTGCAGAATCACTCCACGACGAAATGAAAAATCTTGCGTTGGAATACACGAATGATAATGATGTTATCGAACAATTATTGAATAATTGTTTTACCGTTCCATCAGTTGCTGCTCACTTGGCTCAGGAGAAAAATTCATGGAAAACTACAAGATCGGAATTACCCGTTGATATTCAACGTAGTTGTATCGAATACGGACACGGCGGATTATGGAATACTAAATGCATTTATAGCGACGTTATCTCGGTTGATATGGTAGCGTGTTATCCTGGAAGTTTTCTTGGATACGGAGAGTGCTCTGAATACTTTAAAAGATTTGGTCATCCAACACACGAGATGACAAGAGTTGTGATAAATGGACCCGTGCCAGATTTTGACCTGACTGGATTTGCTTGTATAGAGTCATCCGAGTTTGCACAAAATCTCCATCCGATTGTTTATGTGTGGTTTGGAAGACATTTCTCAGAAAAACATTGGGCTCCAATAGTACTATTACGATATATGCTTGATGTAAGAATATTGATATCGTTGAAAGTAAATGAAGCAATTATATCATATCGTCCGCAGAAGCAAGTTTAGTTGCCACAACAAAAGAAATATTCTGATGATGAAAATCCTGATATGACTGATTATGGAAATAAAGTTGCAAACGATCTCGGCAGAAAAATAATAGGTAAGTTTACTCAGGGTGGTGCGTATGATCATAAACGAACGGTTACCAGGTTGATCATGAACAATGCAGAACTCGATTTTATAATTGCTGATACAACGGAGAGAAATATGTTTATAAGCCGAAATGATGTTTATCTGTCTGACGGAACTAAATTAGGTGCAGTTGTGAGCTTTATTGATGGTGAGTCACCGCAGTTTACTCATTTAAGATCTTCGAGTTTCAATAAACTTATTATCGATGATAAACATATTTGTTGATACCATGGTTAGAGTTGCTACGGATTCATTTTATATAAATAAAAAATATTTGGATTTGCTAGATAAATTACTTGGCACTGGTGAATGGGGATCATGGAGAATAAAACGCGAAACATATTTGGTTATTCTGAATCTGCCGACGTTGAAATTATGGAAAAATATTACAAGAATAACAATCAAATACCAGCATCGACAGCACCATCTGTATATGATTCTGTATCCAGGCATAAAACTGTTTATCTTAATGGGTGTGGAGGTTCTGGTAAAACAACACGCGCGATTGAATTATTCAAGAACACAGACATGATTATGCTAACACCCACACACAGACTCGCCAGAGAAATGACCGAACGGCGAGTGAAATCTCAAACTTATCATAGTTTCTTTAGATGGTGTGGAGACGCCTGGACTCCATCATTGATGGGTGAGAAATACATTCCCAAGATTATTATCTGGGATGAAATTTGTACGGTTTCGTTGGATACATTAAAAATGTTCTTGATTGGTTATTGACGAAAAATACTGCTGTGATAATGTGTGGCAATCATGGTCAACCACCACCCTTTGTTGGACAGTCTCCACACAAATGGTTAAAAACTTTTGTGGATTATTACGAAAAAATAACTGATGATCATAGAGCTATTGATGAACCGCTAAAAGAATTTAAAATGTTAATCAGACTGCAGCCAGAGAGAATACAGTGCGAAGTAATGCGTGGAGTAATTCCAGAAACTACGATGAATGATTTTTGGAATTTTTGGAGACCAAATGATTTGATAGTTGCAAGTAGAAAGATAGTTAGAGATACACTGCAAGAGAAATTATTCCTGCGGCACAAGGAAAGATTTTCAAATCTACCTGAACTTTATGTTATCGACCAGCAGATTCACGGCTGCAGAATATTGAAGTTGAAATTCCAGGAACTAATGAGAAACAAAATCTTGTACTTAATGATATTGTCGCAGTTCCTGTCAGTGCTGTCACTTTCGCGTTGAGCATGAGTAAAGCTCCATGGACGTTAGGATAGGCTATAACGATTCATTCATCACAAGGATTAACTATCGCTGACACAAACGTTAGGATTATTGATGATCGGATCGAATGGTCAAATTTAGTTTATCTCGCAGTGTCTCGAGTCAGAAGAATATCTCAACTGCACAGGATTATTATGGATTGCGTAATAACCGAAGAAATCACTGATGATGTATGCGATGAAGTTGTCAAGAAAAAATTATCTGGGTATCGACAATCTGACAAAAAAATAACCGCGATTTTGATCTCGACGTTGAATTTATCATGACACTGAAACAAAGACAGAATAATCACTGTACAAGTTGCAACTGTAATATGTTATGACAATATTCGAATAATAATCCAAGACAGTTTACCGTTGATAGAATTAATAGTAGTCTTGGTCAAACACGCAAAAATGTGATGCTGACCTGGCTTGAATGCAATCGACGTCGGGGCACTGGGCCAGTTTATAGAAGTGAACGCGGTGGTAATTGTGTGTCTTCAGGAATTACTTGTAATTGTTCGCGTACAAATCCACATTGAGGAGCAGTGGAATCTAGTCTGTAGATTGCAGATCTACCTGTGGATCTAACCACGCTAGAAATTTTATGTGTGGTCACACTCCAGATAGGATCAGTTGCTCTTTTTCTACCCTCTTCAAGTTCACCGGGTTCAAATAAAAATATCTGACAGTCACATTACTTAACACTGGCTGTTTTGTAAAGTCACGTCGTTGTACAGGTATATATTTTTTTGTAATCGCGACGGTGAGTTTCATGGCAGTTGCACGAGTAATTTCATTATTTAACGCAGATATCACACTTGGTAGTCTTGCAACCCATTCTCGAGATCTCGTATCTGCATGAAGTATTTCCTTCGCATACTGATATCCAAATAACCGCTCTGCAAGTGTTCGATTAAATCGTTCAACAATTGCCTGATCGCGATGAATTGCTGTATGTCCTCGTCTGATTTTGACGTTATGTTTCTTCCTCAACGATGATACTGCACCAAGAAATTCTTTGCGAGGATCAACCTGTAATAGTTGTGGCCATCGTAGACCACCTTGTGGTCCGGATCCTCCTTGATAAATTCGTTCAAACGCAGATGCAACTTCAGTTGCTGTTTTAGTTGATAGTGGTTCTGCTTCTTTATACCTACTTGCAACGTCAACGACAGTCAACGCGTATTTATATGTGCGTGATCGACGTCTACCAATTTTAATAGCATCGTGCGGTAAAAACAAGATATCTGCTTGATGAACTTCATTGGGAACACTGACATCAAAATGTGCGTGTTGAATTTTTTAGGTGGACGTAGATAGATTTGCCATATTGCCTGTCGTGCTAACCAATTTGCAGCAACAACACGTGAGACTTTTGCTGCTTCAGCAAGTTTACTATTCGCTGCTTTACCTCTCCAATATCCTCTTGGACTATAATAAACAGATTCTATTATTATGATAATAATCAGTTGATTAATTATCAGCCCCTAGCATTAGTTTACCTTTCATCGCAGATTTTACTAGAAAGCTAGCAAGTTTTGCTCTGAAAGATTTATCAGGTATAGAATTTAACGCATGAATCAATTTCACATCTGCTTGGTGCCGTTGTCGCAAATCTTTACTTTTATACACAACATCATGAATGTGACACGCTTGATCAATTGTGTTTATTGGATACTCTCCAGGTTTTGGTTGGTCTTGGTTATCGAGTCAGATATCGAAAAGAGTTCCAGGACCAAAGTAATTATAGCCAGGCAGATGTTTCTCATCAGGGTACTTCGCCCATGGAGTTCCTGGCAATTTATATAGCGCAGTAGCAATATCACCGCTGGTTGTTGTTTTCGATCAAATAAATCAAAATTTTTTTGTGCCACATCGCTCACATTTACCTGTGCGAGCAAGTCTTTTATTTTTAGTTGTCACTGTAGTTAATCCACTAGTTGGCGTGGGTTCTCTACATCGAACACAATATAGATCCATGATATAAATTATTATGGATATAATTGACTTCTCTGCAACACGAACACGTGAGCAAATCAAACATCATCCAGCGTTACCAGATTCTATAAGGATGATAATAATTGGACTATCTCGAAGTGGTAAAACACAATTATTACTTAATTTAGTAATGAGATGGATGAAATGGGATAAGTTGTATTTAGTGGCGCCATCCGTAGATGACCAACGATGTTATGAAGTACTTAAGGATTTTAATGAAAACGCAGCGTCGTTGTATGATGACGACAATGGTGTTGTTGATTTTATAACTGATATTGATGAAGCTCCATCTGTAGATGATCTTGATGGACGTATTAATAATTTAGTTGTATACGACGATGTTATGCTGGACAAACAAACAAACCCAGCTAGGATATTTTCACGAGGTAGGCATAAAAACACGGATGTGATTTATGTTACCCAGCGATATACACAAATCCCTAAAGTGATCAGAGATAACTGTAGTATTTTAGTTGTGTTTAACGGAGTCTATACACATACATTACGAAACATTCATCAAACTTGGTGTTCAGGAGATATGGAAAATATTAAATTCAAAAACTTCTTTGCACACGCTCAAGCTACCCCGTTTTGATTTATAACGATAAATTTGCATGATCCTAGGTCAAGGTATCGTGTTGGTCTCGATAAAATGTTTGGTTGACACTACAGCAGCAGAGAGGGCGCGACCAAAAGTAGGTTTGCCTAAGAAGTAAACACGTTCTCTAATTGACGAAAAAAAAAGTAACCTATTGGGTTATGTTTAGACCAAACGTTGACTACTGAGACAACTTTTGTTTTAATAATTAACAATCCAAGCAAGTGGTCTGTTCGCCCTCTCTGCTGTTCCATGTCACGGCGTCTGCCTCGGGTAGGCCAGCGATAAATTTTATTCTAAAAATGTATCTTTGTTCAACGTCAAGATAATTAATGATTGTACTTGCTCGCTGGTCATTCATTTTAGCATCAATTTCGGTTTAATTGTCGCGCATAATTTTGAATGTTGACCACGCATAAGCCGCGCCATCGTTGCGGAACTCTTACTTGGCTTCACGGATACTATCGATTAGAGTCTGATTCGTCAAATCAAACAGAGGTTTCCTCGGCAATTCAAGGGTTATTATTCTGTCAAGATCGAATCTTCCTTGAGATGGTTTGATTGCAGATAATATTGTAAATTCTTCCATCATATAATCAAGACAAATATATATTTAAATTAAACTTTAATTTAAATATATACTATGATTCGAGCAAAGAATAGTTGCAAATGATTGATGATTGGATCTACAACTCTTTGTAATAAGGCTTGTGTAGCGGATTTCCGTGCATACCACCTACACAGTGTGCGACTAGGGAGTCTAGGACCAAAACCGTGTTTGAAATGTAAGAAACGAGTCCGGGGAAAATCGTAATTGTGTGTAGACTGTGGAGGCAGAAAATACAGAGTTTTGAAATGGTATTATAATAAAAAAAATAACGCCATCAACGCCAACGGCGTCAGCGTCAACGTTGAATCTCCTATAAGAAACGCTGAAGACTATCTCGCTAGATTTTCGGGTTAGCATCCCACATTTTTTTTAGTAAAAAAATAATGATTTAGACAAATAATATTTACTATATAAATGGAGCAAGGAAATAACGCCGATGAATTTTGTAACACATCCATCATCAAGAATTATGAGACATCTCGTGCTGGTGTAATTAGGAACTGTCGACTAAAAAACCAGTCGGTTTTGTCAATTGTACTTGTTATCTCATATTCTATGCGGGGGGGGGGGGAGAAAAATTTATCTCTGTCACAGATTTGTGTATGAGTGTTTTTATGGTCTGATCGAGAAAGGTCTTGTGATTGATCACATTAACCGCCAAAAACTTGATAATTCTTTGAATAATATTCTGGCTACCACACAAACGTGGAACTGCTGGAAATATAATAAATCTCCAAGACCAGTGAGGTCCATAAATACAGAGACATGGGAAGAAATTTCATTGATACATGCAGCTGACAAATATTTCTACAATTTTCTCAAGTTCGATACAATATGTCGCAGCTAATATAACCAAATCAGCATTTTCAATGAAATACAAACAAAGCATAATATTTAGGTATCTCATTCCAGAATTTTACGATGTAGTAGAACAGAAAAACACACCTGAGTGTTAACACTCGGGGAGTGATATATTCGTCGCTTTCTTCAATCACCGCCCGCATAAGACTTTGATGAACAGTTTCGAGATCCGATGTAACCTGGTTCAGGTACTCTATTTACTTGATGATTTCCCCCCTCAGATAAACGCTAACGGGGGGTGTACTCGTTTATAGAACGGGTGAATGACTGGCGTCGTCTGTCGCGAATTTGTTTCTGTTTGTGATTAATGTCATCAAATAATGCCGGGATTTTATATTCGGCATGTCATCTCTTGGTGGTGGGATATTTCCAAAACATTTCAAGGTGGATAACTTTGCCGTCCAGGTCGACTTCAGCTCAAAAACATAATTTATCAACGACGGTGTTAGCTTCTATTGATTTCCACAGCGGAGAATGAATACGATAATCTGGATCTCTTCCCCTTCCCCAGTACGCGCGATTGTATGTGATAAAATCAGATCGTTGAGGTTCTGGTGGTCCTTGATGAACAGGTGCTACCTCTGGCCATCCTAACACAATTCGGATCGACGACTGATATATATCAACGCTGTAGTCAGGCGCTGATATTTCTAACGCGGCTGATAGCGTTGGCTCATGAACCGTAATATCGATCTTGGATTCTTTACCAGTCATAGATTTGATTCTGCGCTGGAACTCATCGTTGATCTGTTCGATTTGATAACTGCCCGTAAGTTCGTCCACAACTTGCCAATCGGGGGTTCCATCAGATTTATTTTTATACGCAAATACCAGTGAACTATTTGCTTGCAACCCACCGAATGACTTTGATCTAATATTTGGCCAGCTATGATATACTCGCAATTGTGCTAGTGCTATTTCTTTGGCTGGAGTCGCCGTTGGAAAGATAACGTCAAACGCTGGCTTGGTTGAGCTCGCTGATATCATCGTGGTTGTTGGTGGTGTTGTATTAGCATCGATTTTTTCTAGCAATCGCAGTGTTTGATTTTGCGACGCTATTATTTAAATCCTGATTTTAAATCAGGGGTCTAAATCCAAGTCTTTGTCTTTAGACCTTGACAGTGTCCTTGTTGGAGACAACGGGGTTTGGATTTCCAGTTGCTTCATACTAAACCTTAATCATTTCTTCTAATTCCTGATCTGATATTGCTCCACCATTGAGACCTGATGATATCAACGATGATAATTTGGCGTGTGCCCGTGTTGCCGCTTATAGCAACGTTGTATATTCATGTAATTTATCAGCCGCACACGTGGGTCATATTTTTGCGATGATATTAAGAATACCGGCAACGCCAGTTGTAATTGCAACACCAATTCCTATTACTGGTGCTATTATGTATGCGGCTGATAATGTTCCGATGACTGTTACTGTTACAGCGACTACCACGGACACCGAGTATACAATTATTTAAGTAGCAACAATACGTCTTCGGTATTTGTTTTTTGTTTTACTGTATGCGCATCAATGATATTTTTCAGTTGGGTTTGCTATAAACACGCTTGCTCGTATCTGAAACATTGAATGTCAATCGATTGGTTCATTATGTATGTAATAGGAACTCTCTAAGTAGGTGATATATTAGCGACGAATTCAATATTCCAATAGTACAACACGCCTAAGTCTTTCTTCGGGTTCCACCACGAATGTTTCCTCGTCGTTTTGCTCCAATATCACTAACACAGATCCAGAAGATCTGTGAACTGGATAACGCCGTGAAATTGTGGTAGATACTGTAAATGTTGTAACGCCGAGTACTGAAAACCTGTATATGCCGGTAACCTCAGCGCGTTGTTTGATGGATTTATTGAGTGGTGTCCATAATGCTGATCCAGACGCTACTGTATATGTAACACCATCGGTAATCTTTTTGATGTTAGAGAGTTTAATGTCGATGACTGCTGAATTTCCAACAAATTCATTAATGGTTCTATTTGTGTTTCTACGAAAATTTGCAAACGCGGTTACATGATTAGCATATTCAGATCTAAACGTGGTCATTCCATCATTGATTGTCATTAACGATGTCATCATCGGAATGTTGCTATTGTCGACGTATTTCTTCGTTGCAGCGTCATCGTTTGATTCTGGTTCTCCAAGACCAGTAATTTTATTATTAGCCTGTCACTGTATCACCGGTGGATCGTAAACGATCAGCAACGTATTTACTGATCTCAGTTCAGATCGTGACGTCATTGCTGTCTACGTATTTTTTTGTTGTTGTTGTTGTTGCCACGATATCGTCTGATTTTGGTTCCCTCACATTAATAATTGTTTCTTTCTGCTCATGTTGAGATCGCCATAGATAATATCTCCAATTCTTCTGATTCGTCCAGTAATCTCTCCCATGAGTGTTAGAATTGATTCCTCCGAGTTTTTAATTTTACCGTTTTTAGTAAATGCTGCTAAGTTATCTTCGGTCGCATCTGGAACCCGCAGAATAATATCTGTCAACGGGATATTGTTCGTCTTTAACCGTCCTTGTTTATCCTGAAAAACAACAACTTCATTTTGGTCCACATTTGCGAGACTCAAAAGATTAGAGAACTCATCCTTGACCTCGTCAAAGGCTGCATATTTGGATAAGTCACCTTGAGGCTTGCCTCGAGCAGATTTTCCGTAAATATCTACCATTGTATATTACACTAAGATCTGTTTAAAACGACCACTTGCATATTCGTGCACGACCTTATGAGGCGGTGCCAGGGACCTTGACACAGCGTCGAGCACAGCGAGTACTTCACTGCTACATATTGGCATATCAGTTATTGTCTGTGTTGGTAATGTTGACTACCAGACCGTAGTCCTTTGAAATCCGCCGACATATTTGAAAAATTCCTTTGGTGGTGCCGGTCCATACGAATCAAAATAAACAACTCCACATGGATCAATCGCGTATGCAACTCAATAAGTACCTGGACCAGAACTTCCATCGAGATTAATGATACCAGCTTCAACATTGCTTGGTTGTTTTGTTAATTGATCACGCATAAAAACACCTCTGAAAAATGTAATGTTTAATTTCTTAGCAGCATCAAGTAAATCAAAATTTTACATGGGAAGCATGTTTAGCGAAGTGTCCCCGGCAGTCTCAGACCTCGACCGTACCGCGAATAGGGAGTTCCTGGCAGACTTAGACCCCTTCCATTTTTGGAAGGTCCTTTTCTTGTAAATCATTAACCTGTGACCTGCTGCTTTCTTTAATGCTGTCCCAGCGGCACTTCCAACAGCAAGCACCAAGTGCAGCTGCTTTTGCAACAGCTGGGGCAGCAGCGGCTATTAACGCTGGTATAGCTGCAAGAAGTGGAAATATACCATCCGTCTTGGCAATGTTTTTGATGGCACACGGAGAAAGATTAAGTCTAACACCAGTCGGTGATCGTTTGGCGTCATTGAAGTGCCTGAGTTGATGTTCTGTCAGGGATAATTTATTTGGACCCTTCGGGTCGCTTGCGATCTGTGCTGATTTTAGCGATATTTTTATTCCAGAATTCTTTTTAATGCTGATTGTAGCTTTTTAATCTGACCAGGAGTCAGAGTAACATTAACGTGATGATATGACATTATAATATCATGGGTGATATAATTACTGATCGTGCAATAGATCGCTCGCGATCCAATTATATGTTTACCACTGGGGCATCAATGACTCTGATTCGTCCACCAACATCTTCAAGCAGCATTGTTTTGTCTGAGAGTATAACAGCGAGTGCTCTATAACCACCAGCGGGTAGTCGTGCTACACGAGCTTGGAAGTGTATGTCAACGACTGATTGTCTGAACAAATCCAAATGTTCCAGTGAAAATAATAGATTGGATATAATGTTGTGAAATCCCGCTGAGATATCTTCAACCAGAATCCACATTCTGATCACGCCCCATGAATGTCATCAACCGATGATGAGCACGTGCAACATGATTATTATCAAAATTCAGCAACACTTCTTCAGAAGGTTCTTGATGTCCATTTATCCTCAAAGAAACTTCACTAACCCCAAGCGTGTCAATCACCATTGGATTTCGTTCCTGCGAATATACTCCTGAAACGCGATGAATATACGTTGTGGTACTGACACCCCTGCTGTGATGCTATCTGCCAAGTGAATATCGCAGCAACATCACTTTGAATACTGTCTGTGGTCATCGTCAATCATGACAACGTTGATATACCACCCGAATCCATGAAAGAGAGCAACCGTTGTTCTTCATTTAGCGATGGAATCATTGTTGGCATCCACAACGAAAGTTTTGTTAGTATTACTTTACCTGCATCAAAGGCAGCAGCACGCCTTATTGCATCATTGTCGGTGGCTTTTCTCACAAGTACCACGGTGTGTTTAGCACCAAATATAACTTTACTGACAAGTCTGCAGAATCCAAATATATGCAATAGTGGAATCACACTAAAAATTCTTCATTGCCGTTTAACATTGATCGACGTGATGCGAATCCAAAACTGAAATTTTCATTCATTAATGCAACTTCAGTTCCAGCTGCATTCAGTCTTTAGGTACTGCTTTCAGACTGATCAGTTGTATCCTTTGCAAACATCATTGATGGCCCAGCTGATCTCGAGTAATCATCGCTGTATCTTGCAAGGCCAAGTATCGTCGTGGCAACGTCGACGTTTTCCAGGCATAATTCAATATTTCTTCCGTTGAAAGCTATACTTGGCACTGTTAAAAAAACGCCATGACGCCATTATTAACAAAACCAAATTGATCACCAATTCTGTACGCTGTATCATCTGCTTTCAAAAGTCTACCTTCGATTTCAGTGAATGCCTCAGCGGGCAGGAAATATCTACATGTATCCTGAACTTGCAGCTCGATTCTTCCTCGTGTGTTAGGTACACGTGCGTCATAAGAATGATATTGATAATCCTGCACAGATTCATCATTGAGAACTGGCACATCCATGTCAAATGCTGGATCAGATACACGTTTGAACATTATTATGCTTTACTATCGTCTAACACAAAGGCCAATTCCTGCTATCACACTAGCAGTTATATTTTTTTCCCCCTTTTCTGATAAGGGTACACCAGCCAACTTTGCTAGTTTTTGATTTGCAGCTTGATTTATTATTTTACTGACACCTGCTGGCATAACTTCGGTGCTTGCCAGTTTTACTGGCTGAGGTCGGACCGCTGGCGATCTGCGTATTAATCGTGCTAGTCTATCTCTGATTGCTGAGAATGCTTTACTAGCAACATCACCAACAGCGCCAATACCTTTATCACGAACAACGTCAACAGCTTTCATTCCCAGTTGCTTTGCAATCGGTATTGCTTTTGGGGCTACCCTTCTGAATACACCCTGAACATCACCGAGTCCATCACTGTAGATCGCTTTATATGTTGGTAATCGCGAATTTATCACCCTGACCATTACAGGTCCACGTTGAACATTATGTATGATCATCTTATTTTCTTGTCCCTGATCTAGCTGCATCAACTTCTTTTTTTAGACATTCCATTGTCTCAGTTTCAGGTAGCAGTTAGCACATACAAATTTTGATCTAGTCACTAGCCATCATCTATCATATTTGACCAGTGAGAATAATTTCTCTGTTATTGATTGAATAATTCAAAAGAAGCACAAGGAATAAAATGATCTACAACTCAATCATTATTACTAACACCAGGTTTAGTAAAATTCAATCATTTATGGTATTTTAAAAAAATCAACTGTACACCTAACATTTTCAGTGTTTCCGATTTCATGTGACTCGTCATTACATACAAATTCTAACTCTTTTATTTTATTAAAATGCACACTGTAATATTCTATTTGTTTTCTTTCTAATTTTTATGCTTGTCCTTGTTTTGGTCCCTCCATTTTATTGGGGGATAGTAGCCCTTACTTGTTAACTCCAGTTTGCATTGTAATTCTTACTGTCATCCCTCCACAGTTTTTAGCATTCACTAATTATTCGCGATAAAATCTAGTTATGTAAGCCTTACGGCAGAACAGGGATAACGTCAATGAATGTATTAGATTACGTGATGGAACTGTATTTGCTGGTAATATTTGCATTAATAAAATTTATGACAAAACCTAAAAAGGAAGAAGACTCCCCCCCCAGTAGAAATAACTTGCAGAGGCAAAATAGAATAAAGACGTAAGACGCAATAAAATTTTGAAATAAAAATAAAATGGCAAAACACCAAACGATGATCACATTGTCCAAAAGATGGAAAAGTTTGTAATACTGGAGCTAGAATTATTGGTAGCAGGAATAAAACGTTTCTAGTAACCTATTGAAACAAATGTTTAAACATAATATTGGTTCACCTACAAACTTTAGCGAACATTTAAATTATTAATACAGTTAGTAATATTTTCCATTTAAAAAGTACATGATTCAAGAAGGCTTGTTTTAAAAAAACGATATCCGAAAATATGATGTCAAGAACAAATAATACTATAGTAATAACGTTGTATTGAGTAATTTAGGTCACCGGCCCATATTGCAAACTACAAGTAAATATAGCGTGCGCCATGGGGTACAAAAATTAAATGTTGTGTTCAACAGGTTTATACATGCGCCATAACATGTAAAGAATCAGTGCATGATATAAAGGTGTTACTACCACTGAGTGTATCCTTCATCACTCGTACGAGTTCTCAAAGATTGTCTAGGATGAAAACCGAACTGATATAGTAAGAATGTATTTTTTTTTTTTTTTTTTTTTTTGTATGATTAATATATTACTATGACTCATGAGGGATACAAATTTGTCTGCAGACGGATAGAGATAAGTATTTCTTTCTTATATGGTCATAAGCTGGACAAACAAACGAAATGGAATTCATCTTCTACCAAAAATCATTATTCTTCCGGCATAAATAACAGTACGTATTATTTCTCTCAATCCTGCTATGCCTACCTGTCTCAGTTTTGAGTATATGCGTTGAGCACATGAATTAAGCGAATAACTTTCTCAACAAATTCTTATCCCCTAATCTCGGACCCATAGCAAGCGATTGCTTTTTTTTCTTCACATAATCAAAAAATTTAAAAGCATCCTCTACACTAAAGCATTGCCTGAGCCACTAGTTTCTGCTTTGCTTTTGTCCAAGATACCTTGGGCTGAAATATAAGCCTATATACTTGTAGGAAGGCACCAAATTCAGTAGGTCTTTCTTTGAAAAAAAACCCTCACGTCCTTTTGCTTTTGAGATATCCCCCATTTCTGAAAACAATGATTTTAGTTCTATCGCGATTGACCATGTATCAGACCATTGTCTTCTGTCCACATGTATATGCAAGTATTCAATACATCATTAGAGATTTTGCATGGACTATCAATAAGGGAGACAACTTTGTAATTGTTTGGATCGCTCTTGTCACCAACCTTATATATAGGATAGATGATACGCTTCTTCTTCTGTTTAGGAAAATAGCCACAGAGTCAAAGATTTTGTTAAATAGAGTGTTAAAGATTACTTCAGTCGTGCAGTGAAAAAGTGTGTAGGTCTCATATCAGGTCCTCGGGTTATAAAAAAACATGTTAGTACACGTCTCATCATTTCATCATTTGTAATGGATTATTTAAGTCATCATCAAGGAGGTGACACTAACAATATTGGCACAGTCATCTAACTCTGTTTCTTCAATGAAGATTTAAAGTATTCATTACAGTTTTGGGGGAGATACATTCCACTTCATGTTAAGAATAATGAGTTTCCTGTTTCAATGATGCCAAAATTGTCGAGGGTTTCTCCTCGCTTGAGTTAATTTATTCATTTGAGACTCTGTATCTTTAATTGAGTGCAATTATTTTTTTAAACGCTGATTTACACTCTCTATATAACGTACGATCAGCATCAGTATTTGAGAATCTAAAGCTTCGTAAATGGCAGTTTTTTAAAAATAATTTGCCTTATTACATTATTTTATCCCACCCAGGAGGTTGTGTTCTTATCACATTAGGCGCCTTGCCTCTAGTATGAAAAATCGAACCGATATTCTGATATAATTTAGCTAATTTCCTGAGGGATAAGTCAATATCGGCTTCAAGATATCTGAAAAATTATTCATTGTGTCTATATAAGCTGTGCTAAATGATTGGTTATTGTCTTCAGTAAGATGGAATTATTCCCGTTTAATAATGGTACAAGGATCAATATTAGTTTTCTTTTCGTCCAGACGAGTTTGATGATCACTAAGATTCACTGTGGTTGTGGTTTCGGAAGTAGTACCTTCATTTTTCACACATTGACTTGGTCCAAGTAAACAAGATATAGGAAAAAGTGTAGATTCATCTCGAGTCCCAGCTACAAAACTGGTAATATAAGTAAATATTTCAGAATAACATCTCATATAATCAACACTGCAAACATTGTGAGTTATGCATCATCTTCGCTAGCCAAGGTTCCGATGTGTTAACCCTATGTACATCTCGGAACCTTGGCTAGAGAAGATAGTTATACATGTGCACTGACCATTTTTATAATCGAAGAGTCTTCCATTCATAACAAGAATATTAAAATTTCTGCGTAAATCTACAAGGGATAAACCAACATTGTTTTACATTATATCATCTTTTTATGTCTCTGCGTTGAGAAATTATCTGCATTATAATCAACATCCATAAACGAATTCAAGCATATCATCAGGGGTAAAATCCTCCAAATCCTTAATTCTAGCATTAAAATTTCACGATAAGAAGATATAAGAATGTCGATATTGGTTATTGATTTGAAATAACTTTTCGCTTAATAATTCAATTCCATCTTCATTACTATTCAAACAGAATATCCGAAAATAGGATGTAAAAAGCAAATGAATGGTGAGTGTGTTACGTTTAGGCTCGTACAAAAGTAACAAAAGAAAAGAGTGAAGTCAACAAGCTTTGTACATTTAACAAAATAATTTATTTCCCTAGAAAACAAGGTAAAAATATGAAATAGGACTTACGGTTTGTGAATATAATCCAAAAATTAATCCTAGAATTGAAAAATATAAGTCCTATCACTAAACAGTTCTAATTGAATCCAAGTTCGAATCTCGATGAAGTTCCAATATGGAAGGCGATGACGTCCTCTATAACCAGTTTGTGTTGATGTGTCAACAGTTCCTTGCTGAGTCCCCAAGAATATAATTCCGGCTTTTGAATTTCGAACAATCTAGTGAATGTCTTTGTCCAAGAATTTCGTTGAAGAAGAGTATTTTCCAGTGTAAATAATTTATTTTATTTTACGACTGATCAAATCCACAAGAAAATATTTGTTTTAACCCGCGATTTTAGATCACATGATGACTCACGTGGTCACTTAACTTAAACAGCGCAGTAAAAAAAAATGCCAATTTACACGTAGGCTAGAATAGCCCTATCTAAGAATCAGATTCCCACACTGGAAATAAATTTAAAAATAAAACTGTTTACAACAGACTAACACGTGGGCTGAACATGACTTTGGTAATGACCAATCATTTTCATTCAATGTTTACAAAATCGGAACCAAGGTCAAGAACTAGGTTAACTAAAAATATAACTGAGCAAATAGACTGCGTGTTTATCCGAAAAAAAAATCAAATCCAGTGAATAAAGTTATTACAGTAACATGTAATGAAAATAAAAAGAGAATTTAAAACTAACACACAAGCAATTAAATTACATATACGTAACAAGTGAAACAACCATTACAATGCAATGTATTGTACAAAGCCAGGCTCAGCACTTACTGTTGTTTACAGTTTTATTTTGAAGATTATAAATGTTACAATAGGTTCACCAAGTAATTTTGGAAATGATGAAGAGATACAATTCCGGTTTCTATATCACTGTTTTAAATTGATTTCCGTGCAATACATTCGATGCTACCAGATTAATTTAAGAGAAATGAGTTAAAAATCAAATATGAATGATACGGACTTCAAAGCGACAATGATATAAATTGTAGGTTGCAATTCGAAATGAGTTGGTTGTAGAAATATAATATTAGAAATGTGTGAGACAGAAATACAAAAAGCACATAAAGTTTTATAATGGACAGAAGTTAGCATGTCTGCAGTCCTACATGGGTATAACAGCCACTTGTTTAGGAGTCTCGGGATTATCAGCGAGAATTATCCGTCTGGCCTGTACTCAGTTTGGCGCAACTTTCCTTTCCTATTCTTTTGTTCACAAAAGTTATTAAGATATTTATATAAGATAAGTTATTGTGTTCAACAACAATGTTATAAAACACGATCAGATAGATTTAGTAGGGGACTTTGCAGATTATTTCATTAACAGAGTAAGGCTATACCTGACAACGAAACTAACCAAGAAGTTTTATTTTCATAGTTAACGAATATAACAGATATAAGAATGTAAAAATGCAATCAGACAAAGCGTGTTTAACACAAACAACATTACTAGATTCTAAACATTGAAAAGCTGAAAAAGACTTTACTGGAGGGAAATAAATTAATGGATAACTGTTATGTATAGTTGATTTTTATTGTTATTTTTTATATCATTATATGTTATGTATATCTGTATTTTGTGTTTGACTTTTGTTCAAAATTAAGTTAATGGTGTACCTGACCAACGACATTTATTTTGTAAACAACATAATACATAACTAATATTTCTTTATGAGTATTGATTAAATATTCAGATCATAATAACTGGTGGTAAACATGTTTGTTGCTATCTGAATGGGTCCACTTAGAAATTTCCTAAACTTGTCGATGACTTTTAATGTTTTAGAGAGGAGACTGGCCTACATCTTGGCTGTATTATTGTGTCTTAGCATTTTATATCAATGTTGTTTACTTGAAACATTACTCATTCTCGCCTTAATATCCTAATTATTGCCTTAATATCCTAACCATAATCAGTCTTATTGTTGTGTTCAGTTTTTAATTTGGATGGAGTTATTTATTCAAATTATTATTTACTGTAATTACAAGTGCTCAATGATATTCTTGGACTAAAACATTAATTTGGAATTATAGTGAATTCAGACAAGTACATTTTGTATTATATCATTGTGATAAATCAAAAGACTGTTAACACATTGCCACATTCCAGGTCATTAGCACAATAGCACAATCGAGACTACAGACACATCAACACATTCAATATCATAATTTATTTGGATTACCACTTGAATTCAATTGGTACTTCATATAATTGGACTTGTAATAGAACTGTTATGACTATTTAGGATTTAATTCACAATACTGTCGATTCTGTCTAACTTTTCACTTTGTTTTCCAGGGAAAAGGTTATTGGCTGAATTTTGCCAAACTTGTTAGTTTTCGCTCTTTTCTGTTACTTAGTTTAAGACCATAGAGTCGTAATATAATATTGAAACATACAGAAGTAAATTTGTTCTACGTAAATGGAAAGCTATATTACGACAAAGGCAGAACTTAAAAAAGAAAACAAATGTAATTTGATAATAGATTGTTATCGTTACAAAGAATTTTTAAATTTTCAATGATTTCAAAAATTGCATTTTGTTACATCAACAATAAGAATGAAAGAAAACTTTTAAGTCGTAACTGTTTATATAACTTTGAAGTGTACATGGATAAAGTAAAAAAAAAGCAAACAACGTATAACAGCAAATAAAGACAACAGAGATGGTATTGAAATTGAGTGTTTGAAATAAAATTCAAAAGGTTTCGATTATAATGCACAAACCTTAGTCATTTCATTCATCAATTCATAATTTCTAACCTGACTGACGTCAAGGGGTCCCAAGGGGTTTCTTTAATAACACGGCCGCCATGTTTGAATGGGCAAGTCTATGTTTCCGAGCAACAGATGTGATCTAGTTCATCGTCTTTGATAATCTCACCAATTCCATAATTTTTGGAGCTACATTTCATTGAACACATGGATGCAAGAGTTCCCCCTTTCTCTTTGTTCAGTTTGTTTTGAAAGTATACTTTGCATGAAGGAACGTTTAGATAGGTAAATGTGTCTTGTATTTTAACTTTCTGACATTTATTAAAAATGTAACGTGTGTGCAATCCTATATCCTTTGTGTATTATTAACCAGCATTTGTACTGTTCAATACTCTAATTTATATTTTATTCTCTAATTATCCTTTATACACAGAATTTACATTCCCCGTTGATCTGGAACCTTCATACATTTTAAGTATATTATAGCTGTGTTTTTGTACCTTTTTATCTCTCGCTGGTAATAAATCTTTTTGATACATGCCGTTTGTATCAAATAGCATTTTTTGTGGCGCTATATAGTCTTACAGTACTGATGCTACGTAAAATCCACAATGAACCAATCAAGCAGTCAAACTATTGGACGCAGACGACAAAGTTTTTACTGATTTGGACTGTTCTAGAAACCGGAAAAGTACATTGAGTAGTCTGTTTGTTTGTTTACATCGAGAGTTTCCGTTTGTTTTTAGACACCAATAAGCTGATAGTGTACATTTGTTTTATTATTGTCTATATTGTGATACTGGATAACAATACTGTTTTACATGCTCACGGTCATATAAAACATTATTTTTGCTGCTTCCAAGAACACCTTGTTCACCTGAAAATTACTATTGTCCTTTTACTTTTATTACATTGTACACCTAGTGAGCCATAGTTGATTCTTTTCAAGTATGCTGAGACTATTTGCACGGCAGCCGCGTAATTTAACTGAGAAAAGACTATTCGCATTGCTGCCATATACACGATCTGTAGAAGGCCATCCGCATGGCTGTTGCGTACATAACCTACCTAATTAATATATGTGAAGCTGTTGCGGGGGTGGGGGTGGGGAAAGGCATCAAATCAGTGCAATGACATTGGGAGGTAAGCCTCTTTTTAAATCTGCTCATGTTTCTCCTGCCGCTTTAATGAGGCCATGGGTACAATGTTACACTTCAACGGCTTCATTCCTTGCAGTGATACAAACTTAAGAAGATCTATTACAAGTCACATCCATAAGCTCATGTACATTCAGATACCAGTCCTGAATGAAACTCGCCTAACTGAGAAAGGACAACTCACCAAAGTTGGAGCCGGCTACATCCTCTACTGGGGTGGCCGAAGTAAAGAGGAGTGACGTGAAGCTGGTGTTGGGTTTGAAATAAAATCACAACTAATTAGAAAGCTCACAAATCTCCCAAAGGCCGTGAATGACATACTAATGCAGGTGAGACTTCCACTGTCTCGAAAAAGACATGCTACTGTCATTAGCTCCTATATACCCACCAGATGAAATCATGGACAAATCTTATGAAAACCTGAAGTCTCTTGCTGCAGATGTACCAAAGGCGGACAAGCTCATCTTCCTTGTTGACTGTATCCATCGTCCACTTATGCGCGAAAAGGCAACAGACAATTTTGGGACAATCATCGGTGCATCTCTCTGCATGTAGTAGATGACAAAATCCTTACCAGAATTCTGCTGAATAGTCTTCTACATCACATTGCCAGAGAGTGAGAGTAGCTTAAGAAAACGACAAGGTGCCACAGACGCGGTGTTTGTCATTTGTCATCTCAACGAAAACTGTCAGGAACAGAAAGAACTCCAACATGTATACGACATTCATCGACATGACAAAACCAGGGGCACTAAAAGTCTTGCGGCGCCAAAACCCCTTTGGGCCTTCATTGTCGCCCCGTGCGTCATTTACACTTAGTACGCTACTGTTTCTGTCTTCAGGGGGCCCTGGGTGGTCGAGTAGTCTAAGTCGCTCGCCTTTACCGATCACTGCCGTTTCACCTCTGTCCGCATGGGTTTGAATCTCGTGCTCGGCCAAGGGGTTTATGTTAGAAAACTTGCGAATAGCTTTCTGTGGGTCGGCGGTTCTTGCCGGGGTTTTCCCAGGGTTTTAGTGCACCTGTTACGCTGGCCGCCATTCACAGCCTATCATGCAATGGAAATTGGCGTTAAACCCAAAACAGCAACATCCATCTGTTTTAATAGTCAATATAAATCTTCACCTATCAACATTAAACTTGCACTACTGGTGAACACGATCCCAATTCCATTGTTCTAAAACTGCTTAAAAATGCCCTACTTTAGGGAGAGTACAACAGTATGCAACATTATATATTAAAAAGATTTCATCCCATCGGCAAAATCAGTAGATAGTCTTTATTATTGACATAAATTAACGTGAATGCATTAATATCCACTCTCACGCCAAAAATAATTCTCGCCGTGGATTACCATCTTGTTGTTTAATGTGACCGGATAACGCGTAATTAAGTTCTATTAGATGTGGAAAGCCCCACTTATGCCAATATTTAAAAGCTATTTTCAGCAGTTTTACATTTAAAAAAAGCTTATTATTGTTTGACATTTGGCACCACCCAGGAAAAAGCAAAGTTTTTGAAAATGTAGAGAATAGTTCTCCTTTAGCTGACGAAATAAGTCAACTTGTTTGCAAACTTCTGGTTGGTTGGAACAATATAAACACTCGTTATGTTGCTTCTACGCATTGACTATATTGCCCTAGAGGTCAGAAGTCATTTCAAGTCCAATAGTCTCCAATTATTGGGAATTTTTACAGTTAAGTGTGTACCGATTCAGATTTAAGGTGAGTAATATAAATGTTTGTCTAGTTAAAATTCAGACGGGATGGTTTCTTTGCATTTTTAAAAAATCTTTTGTGATAAATATGAATGAACACACCCCGGCGTATAAAATTTCAACGCTAATGAATGACCAGTCTGGTTCCCCGCTTCGTATGCTCCCTACGTTGCACTCCGCTATGCGAATATACATTGGAATACGTGCAATTATACTTTCGTATAGCGGAGTGCAACTCAACGGATCATACGAAGCAGGGACCAGACTAATTAATGACCCCCTGACCTTAAGCAAAGGCATATTTTCTCGGTAGGTAGAATTTCATTTTCTTAATCAGTACTTCAGTCTATTTTTATGGTATAGATACAGTTGGAGTATATCCTTTTTTGGTAACATTTCATTGTTTTTATTGACAAAAAACGTCTAATTGCAGTGCGGGAATGACCCAGTAGTAGCACAGGCACTTGATTCCGGGGGAAACTAGGATGTACACTCACCGTCGCGATATAAGTCTCAAGCTCACAAACCATTAGAATTCATCGATGTATATAATATTAGTTCGTTCCACATAGCATCGCGAATTTTATCCTATCTGTAACTCTTTAAATGTTCAGGTCAGAGTCATTAAATGTAGCACAAAGTACCTAATTCGTTTAAATACTTCGCGTCAGACCAGTTAGATACTTTAATCTGCATTTAATGACGCTGACCTGAAAATTCACAGTTACAGATATGATAAAATTCGCGATGCTGTATGGAAAGAACTGTAGCCTGTTATGTATATTTAATTTGTATTGTTTGTTGGGTTTTTTTAATAAAAAAAATGTTTTATTTATTTCATTATACGCTATTGTAATGTAACAATGTGTGTTGGACTTGACCTTGTCCAAAATCTAGTTTATTTTCTACTTAACATGAATTTTATATATTTTATTCTGTAAACAACTAAGACATAGCTAAAATATTCTTTATGTGTATGGGTTCAATATCAGGATCATTATTGATAGAAGTAAATATGTTTATTTGGGTCTGTGTCTAGGTTATTGGAATTCCCCTACAAAGTACCTGGTGTACTTGACATTGTCCCGGTTATATATTATAACTTCGGTAACAGATTTCTAATAGCATCTAACATTTTATTTTGTAAAGATTAATAACTTATTATTTTCCATTCGTTAATGTTTTTTATTTTTACAAAATGTTAACTGCGAGCTGAGGTCAAGTAGAGGACTATATAATCTTGTCACTGGAAAGATTATTCATTCGTGCTAAGATGTAACAGAGCCAATTTAAATTATTGTTGTGTCCAGAAGTTCATTTTTGCTGAAATTTATTTCTTGAAATTGTTCAAGTGAATTTTCTATGGAAATACAGAATTACTCATTAAAGATAATATTCTTGGACAGAGACATTCACTGGGGTTTATAGTGAATTCAAACCTGGAATTACATTACTGTGTTTCAACAAAAGACTGTTGGTATAACAACATGATGCAGGCCGCCACAGGCACATCAACATCTTCAGCGTTGGACATAATTTGAATTTCTACAGAAGTTTATTCATAGCTTTAAATTATTAGCACTTGTGTCTGTAATTCTAGGATTATTTTGGGATTTAATTCGCAATAGCGTAAGTTTTTTTTTTTTTTTTTTCATTTTCACTTTGTATTATAAGGAAATAAATTATTTGTTAAACTGTACAAAACCTGTTGCTTTTCACTCTTTTCTGTTACTTATTTTAAGGGCGTAGATTCGTAATAGTATTGACTAGCAATATACATAAGAAATTGATAGCAGATTTTATACGATATCCCGCGCGATAATGTCAGCGGTATATCATTTACATTCTGCTGTGGTTTGTGTACATTTGCACAGAAGATATAAGTAGGTCTAGTAAGATAATTCTCCGTTCCAATTCAAGGTAAACAGCACATAAAAATGAAGGTACAAGTTTTCCACATTTATGGGTTTGAATCTCGATCGACTGATTGAGAGGCAGCTATGTTTGCCACTTTCGTCTTTACATAATTAAAGACGTTTTGGCTATAATGTTATGAATGTATTGGTAGGCAGTGAAAAATATTAAAAATATTTCAAGTTGTATGTTTGTGAAAGGAGGGAGCTATAACCTTTAATTAATTTAGGGACCCAATCATATGCCAAGATCAGATTAAAACGAAAGAGAAAATTATGAATGCAGGAAAAGTTATGATTATACTTTGACATGATATTTAGGAAGAACGAACATTATTGCTAATCATATCAATCATGTTCAGAAACTTGTTTATTTTTATGCGATCATGCTTAAAACCAAATAGACGTTACCAAATATAGATGTAATAGGAGTGGGAGACTAAAATTTCCCAACTGTTAAAAGTGTGAATGTTTCATTAATGGCATCAAAGTCTGATCAGAGTGTATGCACAAATTAATATGCTATAAAATGTCATTGCCTTATGTTTATTATCATTTCTGCTATTTTGCTAAAATGGATTTGTTATGGATGTAGAGATGGACATCAGTACAGCGCTATACCCATTCGCTACTTCACTCCAGGCATATAAAAATCCTTGAACATAGTTTTCAGTTAAGTTCAAGCTAAAGGATGGGAATGATTTTGAAGACAAATCTAATTTTGTGTCCATTGTCAATTTCCATGCTCAGATGCATTTATTCTTATTACGATTGATAGGTACACAAAAATATAATAGTAACATCATTTTTAAGTGGTTTCAAAGAAAAACAAACGGAAAGTTTGTTAGAAATATGTACTTAATTTATTAGCACAGACATACCATTTGGTTATGTAGTACACATTTCATATTGCTTATGCTTTTATAATACATACGCAAGTTATGAAAGAATTTTGAGTCACAGAGGATAAATCTGGTATATAAAGCATAACTAGCTGAGTGCATCTTGTTTGTACAAAGATACTAAATAAACACAGATAAAATATATTAGTAGCTTTAATTCTTGACTATTTATAAAACATTTGCGTATATGGTGTTTATTTTATTGGAGGCGATATTTTAATTAAAATTATGGCAACTGACAACAACAGCATTTGTGAAAATACAACCACAAATGTAATATAAATTACATGGACATCAATTTAAACATATATGTCGATCTGCAAGTAAATCGTAGAGTATGATATTGGTGTATCCAAACGTTCCCTTCTGGTCTACAACAAAATTTGCCACATGAGAAATCATCATTAGAAGAGATGTTAATAACAAAACAAATAACATATGACCTGGTTAATGAGTATCACAAATTAAGTATCTGCTACTCTCTAACCAATTAGTCCTCTTTTAACAAAGACAATACTATCCAAGTATGTCAAATTACGTATGATAGCCAATAACCTCAAACTGAGCACATGTGTCAATTGATGTTTATGTAAGACCAAAAGTGAATTTCAAGTAACAATAAAAAAATCTCTTGAACATACTCACAAAGAATATCTCATTATATAACCAGACGGTGTACAGTATCAAAAAATATAAATCACTATGCCAGAGTAAATGCTTTTAGTAGCAGATAAATACGAATGCTTCAAAATAATGCAACAATCAATATGATCAAAATGTTTGATCAAATTACTTCATTGAAAACATGTTAAACCCAACAGTCAAATAGAAAAAGAAAAGCCACATAAAAATAATTGAATTCATCCAATTCAACCTGCTCCACCCTTATCTTCAGCTTCAGCATGACAACTAGAACAGGAAAAACATATAATTTCTATGCCAACCTACATTATAGTTAATGACCGCACAAAGCAAGTGATAACCCAGCCGATTTCGAATCAAGTAGGAACCTATTCAATATCATGATAGTTTTACTCTCTGTTCTAACTTAAACAATAAGGACTGTCATTAACACAATATACCTCTATATCCTTCAAAAAACATATTTTGCGTTTCATTATTTTGACTCTATGATAACCAAGTAACATATATAAGCAAAACCAACCAGTTGTGTGAAACTTTACAAATATTTAATTATCAAAATTATAAAATGAAAATTTAAGGGGGAATTACAGTATCATGAATTCAATCCAAAATAACCCTTAAAAGTTTTATTCAAGTAAAAAAGAATCGAATGTTCCGAATAAATTTAAAAATAGCGTTAAACCCCACAACAACCAATTTTCAAGTCCAAAAGAATTGAATGTTCTGGATAAATTTCAGATCCTCGAATTTCCTGAACTCCAACTGCAATTTAACATGATCTTGGAGACATTGCTAGATTAAGCACGATTTCAATACATTTCACCGAGTTACTGCCCGTAAGTTACTTAGCTCACTAAGATTATGCACGCCGTTAACATATTAACTGGGGGGTGTGTGACCATTGATGAAATACAGATTGATTGCGAAGTTGACTTGTAGATGGAAATACAACTAAAGTTATGGCGCTGGCAATTTAACATCAACTATAGTAAAAAGAATGTAATAAAATACTGATTGAAATGTAAAATATCAATGCATCCTGGCAAATTGTATTTTGAATGTATATGTTCATTTATATATAAATTTTGTTTACTTTGTTTGGCTTTGTCATTTATCGTATTGTAATCGAACTTTATCGTACTGTATTATCTTTTAAGTTATAAGGTTTTGTTTCGTCCAAGCCTTATGCTTTTAGAAAGGCAAAATTTAGTTGAGATACTTATATCCTATTACCACATGACCTGGACGGGTTTACTGCTTATCATATAGAAACAAATCTTGAAGGTTTCAGTCTTGTTTACTGCTTGAGACGGCGTCGTGAATTAGACAAAGTACGGAAACTCGAGTGTAGGATGAGATGCAAAACGGATGCTGGCTATTGAAATGATGATAAAGGATGTCGCCTTGCACAGAATTTCAAGAGCAATTCGTACATGTCAACGATCTCATGAGTGAAATACAATTTTTTTTATTTTTATTTTTACTTCATTTTAATTTTTATCTTCAAACTTTCTTTTAAAATCGCGCATCCCAATTTAATTCTTTTTTTGGTTTACCTTTTTGTTTTATGACTCCTGCCCTAGGATCGGCAATTAATTTACCATGATCCATGACCAGCATTCTCTGAATAAATGTCCTTCATACTTTCTAGGTCATAGTTGTAAACGGATACACATGTTATGGAAAGAGATAAAAAGGCAATTATATAGATAAGGAATAAAATAAAACAAATATATGCTGTGTGCTGAAGTTTAATAAAATGTATCATATATATATATATATATATATATATATATATATATATATATATATATATATATATATATATACACGCTTCTGTTAGGCCTCTTTATGTTTTATTTTATGATTAACTTATTAAGTTCGTTAAGTTTAAGTTTTCTTTACAAAACCCAACTTTAAGAGAACACTGACTATTGTGAAGTACAGGTCGGTTTCTTCTACTACGTTTCGAAAAGCTGAGCGTGTTCTGCTTTGATAAGGAATTCGATCTGAGAGAAAAGTAATAAAAGGATGTGTATTTTTAAATCAAATCAATTAAATATTTCACCTTTAAACAGTGTTTTCCAAACTTATAACATTCGCATACTCCATTTGGGACACTCTTTATCGGTATACCACTTCTCCAAGTGCCATATTGTTTTATGTGATATATTCTGTGTGAAATATGTGCCATATTTTGTGTGATATATTCTGCCACGTACCCTTTGAAACACTTTCGGATACCACCGTTGGTTCGCATACCAAACTGTTGGAAACTACTGCCTTAAAATATGTATTAACTTTGAAAAAATAGGAACCAATTTGGAAATGTCGCCTAAATGATTATTCGCTGACAGTGCGAGAAAACACAACCTTAACGCACGGTGAAATGTTTGCATAACAATATTTAATAAACACGTGCATATCTAGCAATAAAATTTGTAAATTATAGTATTCGGTAATACATAATTCTTGTATGAAATTCTGTATGTGAATAAGTCATCAAGGCAAAGTACACAATGCTAGTAAATATTAGGGTGACACAAATTGTGTAAAACTAATACTGCTGTCGAGATAATGACTACCCAGTGATAACGAACTGTCGCCGCAATGACTGTTGCGTTGTAACACACACACACACACACACACACACACACACACGTACCTTATGCACGTGTGTGTTTTCAGTAAGCCTAATTTGTTCAGTCTGCGTAAGTCTACTTTGCAATCAATTGAAAAATTAAGATCCTTTATCCTTTTATTTGTTTTTCTTTCCTTGTTATTGTGGGTATGCATTATTGGGGACACGAAGAAATAGAAATTGTCAGTTTTATTACCATTTCTATGAGAAAGCGAACTAGATGGATGCAAATGCTATCATATTTGTACTGATAGAAATATTCCCATAAAATGTACATACGTAAGACGAAACGATGCCAAGTTTATTGCAGCGCTTTATACAAGAAAGTTTGCCAAAACAAACAATTGAAAAATGTGCAAAATGAAGTAGTCCTATTCGGATGTTAGCATAGGATTCCTCTGCAAAGATAATCGAATAATTAATTTCAGAATATTGCCTAAAATTAACTCAACTTTTTAAATTATGGCGTCTTAGGCCAAAGGTAATGTCGATGTAAACAAAATAAAAGAAATGAACTACTCATCGAATTTTGACATGCAATGACATAATTGTAGAAAAAGAAGCAGCGAAGAGGAGAAAGGATCTGAAGTGAAAATAACAGAAAAGACAAACAAGGGAAATAAAACAGATGCAGACAAGCAAAAAGAAAGAGACGACAACGAAGAACAGGGCTCAACATTGATGCTAGCACTTTGCTTTATACAATTCTAATGTGTTACCTGAAAAAATATCGAGAAGTTTCTTGCTACAAATATATTTTATTCAAATTTCAGTTTTGTTAAATCTTGTACGTAGTCAGCAATCACATAATGCCTGAATGGAAGTGATTGATTGTGAAATAAAACTAAACTTATAAAGTTTGATCAATCATATAACTGTCTCGCACAAATAACCGCTGTGGTCCGAATGCAATATTAAACAGCCACGGTTGGTTGATGAGGTATTCCAAATAACAGTCACCTAGCTACAGGAGACAGAATAATGGCGGAAAAAATGGCCATCATCAGCCGATTCTCAAAATAAATAGATTTTTTTGTGCATCTGTTCTCTGAAGACAAGCAGCATTAGTAAATCTTATCATTTAACATGGTTCAGCTTTACTATTGTCTTTAATATTTGTGCTTTCTTGTTCATAAACGAAGACCCCATGACACTGTCATCGCTGACATTGGTAGAGGGTTTGTATCAGTTTCCGCATGTGAGAAGTTAAAGCCCCAATGTCGCCCTTACATGCCAAATCATCTGAATAATACTGAATCTTGAAAGATATTAGTCCTAAACATCGTTGGGTTTCATTAAAACCAGATAGCATTGACCTTTCATCACCTTATGAGCCATGTAATTTCTCACTCAAATTGACATACTCTGCCATTTTCCACATGTGTTTAAATTAATCCGATGTTGGCCGGCGATATTCATGGGCAGACCGATTTCAGTTGAAAGCTGGCACACAAGATTTGATGATTTCATCATTGTAAACACGAGAAAGTAATACCAAGCTATGTCAGATTCTCTTCAGCCCAAGTTTGCCCTTCAGTGTATATTCCAGCTTCCCAGCTTATCAAAAGAGTATTGCTTTTATCTGATGCACACTTTTTCTTCTCAGATCAGCTTAAAAGAGCTGGCCTGCCTCTCTTCATTACCTCTTGAATCAATTTGTGCACCATGTGCGAATGTTGTTATTATTATTAGTTTAGTCAATAACTGAATTTGTCGAATGTATCACATCACTACTTTTGGAGCACTCCTAAAATAAATCAGAATTACGAGCGACTTTTCATTGACCGAATTAACGGGTGGCACCTCTTAATTCTAAACTGAATATTTGAACGTCGTTTAAACCTAACATTTTGATTATTTCAATGAACGGTTTATGTCAGATAGCTTTATTAACAATTAATTTCCTTTCTTCCAAACTTTAGTGAGATTGGAAGAATCGTGAACTTTATTATAAACGACGATATTGGGGCTCTAACACAGGAGTATTATTTATTCTGGACTCTGCAGCATATTTTGAACTAGTGTGTTGAAACACTAGTTATATAAAGCAAGGTATATTTTGAGTATGCCACTAACAAAAATAATGCATAGAATTAATAACAATTAACAATCACCGTATAATTCGTTACACGCAGCAGTTGATGCAGACCCGCTATCACAAGCTAAAATTTCTAATAGAAGTACATGTACATTTCTTTTCCTTTCTATAGAGTTTAATATGTGTTAATAAATGTTTCAATTATTTTTTAAATAAAAATCTCAACTTCCTTTTTTTCTCTACTAAAAATTTTCACATTTTTATTGTCTGGAAATGTTGTTCAGTTCCAGTAAATACATAATGAAGTATACATTTGTAAAACATTACCTGATTTAGAGCAAATGACAGCATTCCAGCATCTGCTAGCAGTAGGTTTTAGTGTCGGATGCCATCCAACAGAGAGCCACTTCAAACATAATTTACTGCATCATATTTGAAGGATTGGAAAAAATATAAAATATACGCCTGTCTCTTTACAAATATTTTTAAATTCTACAGTTTTCCATGCAATTTACAACAAAATTATATATACGTTTTAGTAAAAACGTGAATGAGGCTAATCTTATTAGTAGTTTTAATACTACTACTACTACTAATAATAATAATAATAATAACAATAATAATAATCATAGTAACAACTACCGCTACTAAGTACTGTCAAAAGATAATGATGACAATAATTTATATCATGTGATTAAATCAAAAGTCAAATTTATTTTCAGATGCAGGTGATAATCTTGTAGCTGTAATGAGCCATTGAAACATATAGATAGAAAATGAAACAGAATAAATTGGAAGTAGGTTAAATTTTAGTTTCAAAATACAAAATATGCCAGTGGACATTGATTATAGCCTGTTTTTTGATACCTGAAAATGTTACAACTATGAAAATGTTGCCAGGGCAGAAAAAATGTTTATTTGGAGCCCTGTAAAGAATTAATGTAAATAAAATTGCTTGGGTGAGTAGGAACCTAATTAAAGATTATGATTATTCTATCTGTGTTAGGTCCAATAAGATCTTAAATGATTAAATTTACCCACATCAAAAGTGCATATAAAAAACATTATGTGTAAAATAATACGTTACATTGCCTTGTTTGTATAAAACGCCTGTCTAATCGATTTAGCCGGCCTTTAGCCAGACGAATCTTTTAATTACACACAAAATTGTTTGAAATGAAGTTTAGTTTTTTGGTAACAAAAAACATGTCTATCTATGTTGTAAGGATAATATAATATCTAAATCTATAAATGCATAATACTAAGTGAAAAGCATTAAAACTTTTAACAAACTTTTTGCTATTTTAATCTGCTAAGTTATACTTTACACAGTCCCTTAATATCATATAACTTTTGTATTTTCTACTAAAATCATTAAAATGTTTTATGCACTAATATTTTGTTTTCAATGACACTACCCAGCAATCATGTATTTGACGAACCCCGTGCTGCATGTTCAAGTCATTAGTAAATCATGTTTTCCTTTACTTATTGACCCTAGGTTTAAAAATATATATTTTTGTATTATTTTTGTTTTGAGTAAAACAGGGTAACAGTCTACATTTGTTTTTGTGGGAAACCAGTGGCGAGAAACCAGATGATTAAATTTACCCACAGCAATAATGTTTGTGTGTAATAAGTCGGTTACATTGCCTAGGTCTGTACACAATTTCTGCCTAATCTATTTGGTATGTCTTAAGCTCAATGAACCTGTCTAATTACACACAGAAAGATTCTTAAAATATTTTGGTATTTTAGTGAAAACAAGTATATATTTTTTGAACACGTACTAAGGATAATAGAAGATTAAAATCAAGAAATCATGAAAAATTTGTAAAGAAAGTTTTGCTGTTGTAATCTGCACAGTTGTACTATACACGGTCACTTAATGTCGCTTAGCTTGTATTCATATTAAATAATTAAAATGTTTTATTTAACTAAGTGTATTGTGTTAATGACAGTACACAGTAACCTTGTGTTTAACAAACCCCGCTCTGCATGGGTCATCTTGCAAACAGTGACCCTTGGTATGAAAGTCGTATGTTCTTGTATTATATTTCGTATTGAGTAAACGATATTGTCAGGTAACAGTGTATAATAATTTTGAGAAAACAGTGGAGACAATGACCAATTTGTTGAGGTCTGTACTTGCTGAAGTCTGAGTGTTTCCAATATAAACTGCAGTTGTTTTATGTACCTCAGCATCAAATTCATTCATGCATTTTCATATATGAAGGTAATTTTGGAGCTAAGTGACATGGTACAAAATGCAGGCCCTTTTCCCATGTGACAATTTGAAAAACTGTGTTCTTACAAGCTTGATATGATTGAAAATGGCTGCCATCAAGACCATTTTAGCTATACTGGTTATAGACTCAAGGACCATAAAACATTATATGTCGTCCATGGTCTGTTGGACGTGTTCTGGTGTCCGTTTGTCCGTTATCACAAGATTTGGCTTGTTCTCCAAAACTGCATAGAGTATTACCATGAAACTTTAGATAGACATTTACCCAAAGATCTAGTTGGTCCTAAATGAAAAATGGTTCTCCTCAGACATCCAGCCGCCACCTTAAAAATCTTTCACTTCTCCTTCAGAATGGAAAATCGTATCTATACTGGATTTTAACAAAAAGACTTTAATGATGTATGGTTGGTCCTGAATGAAATGGTTCAACTTGTTTCAGTTTTGGCATCCAACATGGTTATTGCTAATCTTGAGTTTAGGGTCATAACAATACGGGTATTTCACTAAAAGACTTACGAAGTGTGATTCTTAAATGAAATGGTACTGATCTGATGTCTAGTATGACCACCATGGCAGCCATCTTGAAAATCTTGTTTAATCAGCATAATTACATCAATAGCTGTTGGTATTCTCCAATGGCTACTTAAGGCAGGGACAAACCACTGTGGGTTAGAAAATACCTTACCACTAATTGTGCAGATGGCAGGTGACCATTACACGTAGGACATTTATATAAGAAATTTACTGCTGCAAACTTACTTCATAATATGTTAATACAGTGCTATATGATCATTTCTAAACGTACATTATTGATGCCGGTTAAAAGCAATATCTACAAACATAATATAATATTTCTTAAAGGCAGCATTTTCCTAGGAACTTTACAAAAGTATTACAATTTATTTATGTCTCTTTTTCTTTATTCATCTTGGCATTTGGTAGCTTATTAAATGTATAATTCCAGAACCTGTTCACACTGTTGATGAAGATAAAAAAATAAGCAAAGAAATTTTAAATAAGCTCTGGACTTTCCACCAGTGATCAGGAAAACTCCTTGGAATGCTTAGCTGCAATACATGTGCCTTGTTTCCCAAATGACATAACGTGCACATCAAATGCCATTATAGCATGTCTACAGGGTGACTTGATGGAGATGGCCAAGATGACTTGCTCTTTCTTTTTCAAGGTGAAAATAACATTTCCATAAGTGTAATTTAAAGCTTTTGATATTTTCTATTTTGCACTTTGCATTTAAGAATGTGACTCAGTCCTATGCCATTTTCCAGTGATTTTCCCAGTTTCTTTTTCAGAGTGCTCACGAGACCACATTCTATATTCAATCCTAGTGAAAGCACGGAATCTACAGGCATACATTTTCCCCCATGATGTACCACACCAGTCTGAGCTACCAACCAATCACTGCAGTTCAGGTGAAGTTTCCAAATTAGCTATTATGGAAATGGCATTGCTGGTGTAAGAGTTGGCGTCTTGGATTTGCCAGATTTTACTAGTTACTGTGCTGATTAGAGCCAAATAAGGCCGGGGAATTATCTGATGCCATCTTGTGCAAAATCCACCATGTGTTCAGATTGAAGTTAATGTTTGCTCTATATATGGACAAGTTGGCAGACTCTTTCCGTATGCAAGAATTATATATATATATATATATATATATATATATATATATATATATATATATATATATATATATATACACACACACATATATACACACACACACACTCCCTAATTGATGCCCCTCTCCCCTTTTATAAAGATTGTAAGAACATAAAATTAAAGCATACCATGAATCGTTTTTGTTTTACTACTGACTTGCGCCATTATTGAATTCGTTTACAATGACTGAATTCAGTGGCCGAAAGACCCCTAGCTGTACATTTGGTCATTATAAGAGCACATTGAAAGAACAACTTTAGCATGGCACACTAGCTGGGCGTGAAGTTCGAAGACTTCAACCAGCAGCTGAGTGGAAAAATGTGCTGATCGATTGATGTTTAAAAACAGTTTTTATTTTTACAATGACTGAATTCACTGGAAGAAAGACCCCCCCCCCCCATGTACATGTGGTGATTACAAAAGTACATAAAAAGAACAACTTTAGCTTTCATTATTGTGCTTTAATATATGCCCCGCCCCATTTGAAATATTCGATGCCCCCGAGGACTGTTATTAGGGAAAACGTTAAAGTTTGGATGTTACATATAGAGCTATTCCTGCTGGTATTTCAACATCTTGGGAATAAAACAATAGAGCTCAGTGGTAATCTACTCAAATTACGACATCTGTTATATAAAGCAAACCACCCAAGGGGTTGGATAATTATATAATTGGCTAATCTTATGATACATGTTTTAATACAGTTTCAAATATTGGCCAATTACAGGAGGCAGATGAACAGGGCTCTTGCAAAATGCTCACTCATGCATTTAAACATATACCATAGACCTCATCTTTTCTCTGGAATCCACGTGCATTGCAAATCAAGCCACATCGCTATGTAAAATATTTGCCTTGTGTCATTGGGCATTTAATATAGATTTCCGTAATTTCGTAGTAATACCCTCAGTGCATTAGTTTTTTGTTTGTTAAATTACACTGATGATTTTTTTTCAAGCAATTTTTGTTAAATTCAGCAGTTATTCAATTACTGAACATCAATTGTAGGATCAGTGTTTTTGATTCTTATGTTGAGTTTAGTCTCATGCAATCTGGTCATACACAGAGTTTAGTCTCATGTAATCTGGTCATACACAGAGTTTAGTCTCATGTAATCTGGTCATACACAGAGTTTAGTCTCATGTAATCTGGTCATACATAGAGTTTAGTCTCATGTAATCTGGTCATAAACAGAGTTTAGTCTCATGTAATCTGGTCAACACAGTTTAGTCTCATGTAATCTGGTAATACACAGAGTTTAGTCTCATGTAATCTGGTCATACACAGACATTTGTTTGTTTTGTATTCAGAAGAGTTGCACACATTTATTTTATGATAATTCTAGATTGGTATAGTTGCAGGACTCACACCACTAATTCATCTTCTAACTGACAAAGGCATATGAAGTAGTGCTGTTAATACAATGCATGACCATTGAAGTCTCACACATTTCATATTCATTGTAATGAGTATTGCTCTTCTTTTCAGGCCTTCTTTGCATGTACTATATCTAAACCAACTGTGGGGGAATATTAAACATAGAAGGCTCCATGTGACATCTCAAACTGCCTTTTCCTTTTTGTTGGCTCTGGTCAGATGAAGTGTAAGACTTTACTCAGAGCATAAGTGGAGGAGGAAAGGACTTCCCTGGAGACCAGTCCCCTTTTGGAAGTCTCGTTCTCTCTGTGACTTTCCAGGACTTGATGGACCAACAACGCAAGGAGGGGCGGGGGCTGCCCTAGGGGTTCACTTCTTCTGCAATGTATCCCTCTTCCATTAATACCTGTAATAATGCAGAATAAGTGGGTCCTCTCTATCATAGGAGTCTGTTCTGAGAATATCCTATTCTGGCAAGGTCACTCCCATACAATTTTACATTTCAAATCGGGGTTGGCTTAAATGAAGAGGTGTACTCCATTCTGCAGAATGGTATTAAAAAACCAGTCTCTGGCTTTCTATTTTAGGACCTTCCTGCTATTTAGAAAAGGTGTAAAGTTTCATATAATCATAGGCATTTCAACCAAACCAAGACATGGGTGATAGCACACCTATGCATATCTCTTCTGGGGACATTGATCTCTGCGGCTGACCTTGGTATTCCAGGAAGTCTGCGCTTTTGCCCCTCCAGTTTCTCCTTTTTGGTATACTGGTAACTGCACAGGTATCCTCTAACAGCTTAGTTTTCTCTTGGACCAGACTTTCACCATCACTTGAGTTAGTGTAAAAATTAGGACTGTTTTCAAACTGGAGTCTCCATGCATGCCGCCAAGCCCACTTCTGTTTGTTCATGGATGCAGCAAATTCAGGTTGCGACACGCACTTGTATCCAGGTGGACCAGTTCTTCAGGGTTCATGAAACGAGAGAGGTATTCGTAGCCCTAGAGGAGTGTGTCGACACAATACTAAGTTACTGCATGATAATATCCAACAACACGTTGGTCATAATATACCTCCGGCAACTAGGCAGCACACATGCCCCATCTCTTCGTGTGGAAGTTTGGAATCTCCTTCGCTGGGCAACCGCATAACTGGTTACTCTCCGAGTTTGTCAGATTCCTGGCAAGAAGAAGATTCTGGTGGACAGTCTACAAAGGGAAGGCAAGAAAGTTACCGCAGAGTGGTCTATGCACCAATCTTTAGCAGATTTTCTGCTCATACCGTGGGGGAGACCCATTATGGACCTGTTTGTGACAAAGCTGAACAACAAGCTCCCATTACGTCTAAACCAATTCCAGATAAGAGACCCCGTGTATTGGATGTATTCAGCCTGAAAAGGAATTGCCAGTTCACCTAAGCCTTACCAAGCTTCAGGTTGATTCTGCAAGTGCTCATCAAATCAAGACATTCACTACTCATCTCATCTTGATAACCCCTTTGTGGCCCAAATGATCATGGTTCAGCAATCTTCTTGACCGGCCAAGGGACCAGTCCAGGACATTACTTCAGAGGAGGGACCTTCTGTCTCGGCAAAGGTGCTTTCACCTACACAAAAACATATTCTTCACCTTCACGCATGGCCAATTTCATTCAATCTATCTACCAGGACAAGTTTTCTGACAAAGTTGCTGAGTGCATTGTTCAGGTCAGGAAATGTTTCATGTCAAAGGCCTATGATTCAAAGTGGAGAATCTTTTGCAATTGGTACAGGAGGCAACGCATTTATTCTAACGGTTCCTCTATCAGTAGAGTGGCTGATTTTATTTTCTTCCTCTTTGAAGAGAAACAATGCTCAGTTTCTACTTTCAAGGACTAATGGGTAGCCCTAATCAACATGCTCAAATTTTCTAAAGGCCTGGCCATTGGTATAAAATCTCAGTTGCTAAACATGTTGATTGTTTTGAGCTGCAGCGTCTAGTGTCTTGCTCACGTAAGCCCAAATGAAACCCCTTGTTTGTCATATACTTATTAAGGTAATGTATAGCCTATCTTGTGCTAGAATTTAACCCAAAACAACAACCAACATATGGGAAAAACAAATTCAACCTTGTGTTAATAAACATGTTGTCCAATTAGAAGGTTGAATGAAGTTTGCATAGCTGAAATTTAATTGCATGTATGTGTATTGTTGGAGTCGCAAAGTTATATTGATCAAGTTTTGAATTGCTTATGCTTCCTATATTAGTTAGTATTTATCCAATGAAAGAATTGGAATTCATTCATTGCATAATTGCGTAATGATGAAATACATTTGCATCGTAGAACTCTTGCGCCCACTGGAAACCTTGTAATAAACTTAAGTAGTCATATGATGGTGACCACAATAACATTGAGTGGTATCACCTTTGCTTAGAAAAGACCTTTGGCCAAATAAAACAAACGTACACAATGGGGGCTGGGGTCCAGAAACTTCTTTTGTCAGACTCTACTACAAGGCTATAAGGTCAAATTTATTATGTTGTCTTTTTTTAATAAAAATCCCAGAACTAGTCTGTTTAAAACTATTGCCACTTCCAATCAAAATTAGCTATTTTAACTGTCTTGACTTTTTATTCAGTTGAAGCACTTATAAAAGTTTCTTGTTCCAATATTTGTAGATATAAATTAAACTGTCATTTCTTTTTTGGCACTGTATTTATTGTCACAGTCAGCTCCTGTGGTCAACATGTGACCCCTCCCCCGGACAGGGCACATGAAGAGCTTCAAGTGTAATTGTGTTGTAAGAAACTAAAGAATGAAAGCAAACTGTCATTCAATTGTTTCTTCTTTTATATTTACAGAGATCTTTCACAGTGATCTCAAGAAATTCCATCATTTATGGGATAGTGCTGATGTGTATTACAGCTTTCCCTGGAGCAGGATTTAATCTCGTCAATGACACATGTCATACAGTTAGGATCAGAGATGACATTAGTAACAGAACAGCAAAAGTTACATGCATTGACTATGCCAAAGTTTTTGATCCAAAGTCACAAAATGGAAGTTATTTGCTTAATGACACAGGAAACTGGGCAGGAGAAATTTTTGCCTGCTTGTGTAGCTGTCGACTGCCATTTGACCCAAATAATGGACAGATTTGGTCTAAAGACAGAATTCTCCATGGGGAGACACTTAATTTTAGCTGTAGCGATGGCTATAGAAGTAATATTGACAAGAACATTATATGTTATGATGACCTGCTAATGACTGTTCCAGACTCATTGGAGGAAAAACACATAAATGTATCATTTCGCCAAAAAAGTCTTCGAGACTCGTTTGCAAGTGGTGACGTCTACCATCTGTGGATCAATGAAACAGCTAATTCGTCATTCCCTGAGGCTGAAATAAAAAAGAAGCAAAAAGTGTTTGAAAGCCTTACTGAAAATGAAGTGGAATTACGGTACAGTTTGTTTAATGGGAACAACTACATGCTTGGATATATCAATTTGACAACGAAGCAAACACTGGAGTGTATGAAAATCATCAATGGAACTCCTGGTTCCAATGACCAGGGTAAATCGAGGCAACTAACAGGTGGTGCTATTGCTGCCATAGTAGTTTTTTCTTTGTTTTTGATTTGCTGTATCACAAGCTTTGTTCGCACGAACTGCAACAATAACGAGAGCAAAACGGGGGAGATAAAGGGTAAAATAGAGCAAGATCCTGTAGAGGTGAAAGATGCTGTAATGCTGGGGACAACAAAACTTGATAGTGAAAATAGTTAGAGATGTAAGAAAAATTTGTATAGTGATAGATCAATTATTTTATGTTTAATGATTTTGTCGCTTTTTCAGTGTAAGGTTTTCTTCTTTAAAGTCTCATATTTTATTCCAACTATATTAGTTGGAGAAGTGAAGTGAATTTTGAAATCCACGCAAGAACGTCTAAGGCTAGACAGTAAATTATGAGTTTGCTTGACAAAATTATTAAGTCATATCACTCAAACTTAACATATTGTGACATGAACAAATATGTAAGATTGTCTGAAAAATTATATCTTAATATTTTTCTTGTCTTACTTGTCAAGCAAAAAGGATAGGACATGTTTTAAAATATTTTGGACAACTGTTTTACAACCCACTTTGTAGGGGAATTTGTATGTCTTGTTTACTACTAACCATCTGTCTGAAAAATGTTTGCATTAGGATCATATTGAAATTTTTATTGTTAGTTTCTTAGTTTGTAACTGGTTAAGACAGACGAGAACGTATTTATTCTATAATGGAAATTTATATGAACAGTTAACATATATGTTTTTGGTTTTACAAGACCACAAACAGTGTTAGTACTTACGGATTTGACTTTGCACCATAAGACATTTGTGAATACAAGTTACACTGTATGGTTTACATAGACTATCATGCTGTTAAAATAAATGCTAGCAAATTAGGTTTACATTCAATTTCTGTAAACTTTAATCTCATATCTAGAGATCATTTAACTAAATATGAACAATATCTTTCTTAGCTGAACCAGTAGCATTACCTGATGATTCTGCTGGACAATTTTTATTCAGTCGTGTTAATGGACAAGTACAAAACACTTTGGAGTATATTAATCTGAAAAATATTAAAACATGAGAGAACAAGCTGATGATAAATTAACAGTTATCAATCATCACCAGAACTGAGGATTTATATAATAGACAGAAGACAATAAGCTATTTGAAAAAAGAAAAAACAATTACTAGTAAAGACGCCCTTAAATTACCTCAGAGAATATAATATAGTAAAGAAAGAGTAAATTATGAATTACTGAGTCTGTGAACTCACTTGGTGCAGCTTGAGAAATCGTTTTAAGTTACTCTGATTTAGAAGAATTCAATGAGCTGGTAAGAAATTTAACCATATGTTAAAGACAGAATTGAACAAATTGACGATAAATTTGATAAAAAGCCAACTGAAAATATGAATATTGGGGAACTTGATTAACTGTCAGACACTTGAACACTGTTTCTCGTACTATAGGAGAAGAAACTGAGTAAACGTTATTATTATTTATAACTTTTCGCACTTGAATTTTGATCAGACGCTTTATTTAAAATTTATAAGGTTGGTTATGGACCATCACGTGTGGTTGAACATATTATTTTCGATAAAGCATTTGATAGAATTAAGCAAAAGGAATAAAGTTTGGTAATAAATTTTCATGTGCTTTTATTTGGAACTCACAAGATCTGAACGTTCCTACCGTTTTCAAGATTTAGACTTCTAAACTAGTCTGGAAGTTGATAACAACAAGATCTTCTTCGTAGACAAGAATGCTATATCCTCTATATATATTAAACAATATAGCGTAATATCTCTAGAGTCAAACAAAAAAACGTACATATTATCTTGAACAGAACATGTGCTGATATGATATAAACCTTTCAGTTGCAGGTTGTAAATTCAAAATTGGGAGTATAAGATTTACTTACATTAAATGGCAGCAGCAGTAGTAACTACAGGAGAAGCAACTGATAATAGGTTATCATTCACAGAAAATAATTATCTGTTCCAATTATTTGATAATAAGTTAGCACTAACAGGAAATATTTATTAGTATAAGTTATCTGATAATGGGTTAACCCACACAGGAAATCGTTATCTTTTCAAGCTATCTAATAATGGGTTAGCACTTACAGTAAATAATTATCTATTCAAGTTATTTATTAAGGGGGGGGGGACCGAGTGGCCGAGTGGTCTATAGCGCTCTCTGTCTGTGTGGGTTCGAGTCTCGGGTTCGGTCAATGTGGGTGTGTGAGAAAGCTTGGCAGTAGTTTCTCGTGGGTCCGTGGTTCTTTCTGTGGTTTTACCGGGTTCTTCCTACACCATTCATATTGGCCGCCATGTATAGTCTATCTTGTGCTGAAAACAACATTTAATAATGGGTTAGCACTCACAGGAAATACTTATCTGTTCAAGTTATTTGATCCAAATGATATGATGAAGTCAAAATCAGACATAAATAAACATTAGGAAATACAGAAAAAACCAATGACTGTCAATGAAAATAGACCAAGGTCACGTGATTGCTTCAATGAAGGATTAAGATAGTAAGGTTTGGTTATTCAAAAATTAATAATCTTGTTTTTCTATATAAACCCATCCAGATGCTGTCATCACCTTAAATAATTCTAGGCAACCTGAACTTAATGATTTTTGCCAACTATCTGATAAGCACAAATTTGGGTATGTTTTTATTGCAATTTCAGTGGCTACTATTGGTAATGGTGGCTATATATTTATTTCAATGTTATTGTTCTTGGTTTTGTTTCGGCGTTAAACCTCATTTCTCAGCTCAAGATATGCTACACATGGAGGCCAATATAACTGGTGGAAGAAGAACCCGGGAAAAGATCGGTAAGAACTCGAACCCACAAAGACAGAGGTAAGACTGCAGTGATCGGTAAAGGCGAGTACTTCTATACCACTCTGCCACCCGGGGCCCCATCCAGTAAAAGTAAAAGAAGTATCACTAATTTAAACCTAATAAGTAGGATGACAACTAAAGGAAAATACAGAACTCTTCACAAACAGGAAAACACTACAGAATATTAATTAAGTTCATATAGCAGATCATTGTATTAAGCACACTCCACGTTGTATAAATCCTGAACCGTTTTTACAAGTTTTAATAACTAGACTAGAGCTAAAAATTTTAATTGTATGGGGTCCCTTTTTGTTATCGTTCAGTGTGAAGCTGGAAAGAGATCAAAATAATTTAGTTGCAGCCAATCTTGGAATAATGCTGACTAAAGTTATATTACCATAGTGATGATATTATTTAGCTGAATGATTACAGAAACTTAATGACGGTTGAGAGCACAAATAGAAAATTTATAACAAGTAAAACAAATTGCAAAAATTAAAGTTAGGAGCAGTTAATGCACAGAGAGCGAGTATAGAAACTTCTCAACTAATTCTGTCCTTAGAGAATATTAGAATTCCGTTCAATGGTCAGGTATTGACAACTCATTGCTCGTAGCATCCTTTTGTTCTTTCTCAGAATTTTAGATTCATAATTACGCTGGAGAAAGCATCCAAGGTGATAACAAGATACGAGCCAGGAGTATTAATGAGATAATTACATTTGATCTAAAGCTCCAGCTGGAAGTGATATGTACAGAAATGGTGTGTGTGTGTGTGTGTGTGTGTGTGTGTGTGTGTGATTTTTCAGCTTTAACAATTTTTTAGTAATATTGCTACGATGTCTGCAATGTGACAATTTATAGTGACGTCGAGCACTGGGGCATCATGACACAGACGTGTAGCATGAGGTCCCACCCAGTCACATTAGCCTGACACCAGGCCGACCAGTTCTAGCACTAACCTGTTCATGCTGAGCGCCTAGCGTGGCAGCTGCCAGTACTATTTTTATAAGTCTTCGGTATGACTCGGCCTGGGTTTGACCTCCTGCATCCGAGGCGGACGCTCTAACCACTAGGCCACCGGTCACAGAAATGAAGCATCGTCCTTTTATTATTATGTAACGAGAGAGAGAGAGAGAGAGAGAGAGAGAGAGAGAGAGAGAGAGAGGGGGGGAGGCAGACTGACAAGGGACAGAGAGAGAATTATTTGCTGATAATGCGGGCATTATAAACACAATGCTTGATACACCAAGAATGGATCTACAAGGCATGTACAAAACATAACGTTTGAAATTTAATGTAATACATCAAAGCCAATGAAAATGTAGAAAAGTTTATTGAACCAATTAGAACAAAACAAACAGGAAGAGGCAGACTTGTATATATGCTAACAATATTTAAAGGAGACAATTATAGTTATTGTGGAATCGATGATTTTTTTTTTAAAAAAATGGTATCATCCTAAATCAAGAAAGAAAATATAACACTTTTGTAATAAGTGCTTTAAATGTCTTTAAATTTATAGTTTAAATTAAAAAAATACAAGAGTATAAAAGATTATGCAGCCAATCATTGTTTGATTTGTTCATGAATTATGCATTTAATAAACCAATGTTTACATATGTCAAGGTTATATTTTGCACTTTATACGGAAAATTCCTGGATGATTTTCAAATGAATTAATGTATTGTCAGTATTTTGAGCATTAGGGTAGTGTTTTTTAAACTAGTCTGTTGGGTCTGTTTATAAAATTTCATTTCATCAACACGCAGAGTTCATAAAAAAAATTTCAAAAACAAAACATTCTGAATCTTCCTTGTTCCCGTTCCGAATTGTGTTTGTAATATTATCCAACAGTTATTAAACTCATTCTCATTTCTGTGCATAATAGTTTTATGTCTCTGTTCTGGGCTACCAATCTACAACGCGTCGACTAATTAATCTACTGGTGTAATCAACTATTCCGAGTTTACTAGGTAAACAAAGCTGGACTTTTACTGATCCAAAATCTCTAATCTTCTATTTATTTTTTTTCAATAAATATAGTTCAACATCTCTAAAAGAGTAATTACGTCAATTAAATGATTTTGAGCATTTTGTACTTTTCGGGTAGAAATCTATATTTATTTAAATGACTGCTAAACGAATCTTTTTGTATATTTCTTATAATAATACTGCTTTGTTTCCTTGACAATTCGTTTTAATTCTCTTCTGGTTTGAGTAGTTAAAGGAACATTGACTCTCTGTCGTTTTGGAAGGAATAAAAATTATTCTTCTACTAGTTATTGCAGTAGGAATGATAGTAATTAATTCTACTAATTTTGGGCTAAATTAAGAAATAGCTTTCCTTAATTTTAATATTGTGTATTAATCTAATGACGAAAGGGATCCACTGCCTCTACTACTTCTAGAAGTTAAACGACGAAATATAATTTAAGACATGTATATAGCAGTGCATTATATGTACTAAAATTTGTTCGTCTTTTTCTAGATGAAACGTGCGAATTTCATGTTTTATGACTGAACAGTCAGACTTTGTTAAATGTTTTCCACGTTCAGAGATAATTTTTGTTTGGAGGTTTTCTCTGACTGTTATTTCTCCTTCTTTTGAACTAGTAAGTATTTATTATATTTGCACAATCTTTGCATCGGTTTTGACGTTTCGTTCCATCAACAGACGTAATTTCATAACGCATATTACATATTATGGGTTCCACCATAAAGAACATAAATTTACATATCAGTATAGTGATTTAATTTAACTTAGGACTAATGCAGGATAGAAACTGAGGTGACCTAAGGTTTAGGGTCAAAATGATTCGGTTGGTCTTATATATTAATAATTTGATCTACGTCAGATATGGACGGTGTTCATAAAAGTAAACATCCAGGCAAAAATCGTTTTCAAATTTATACAAATGGTACGGATCTGCCACCAAATATGGCTACCTTAGCTAACAACACATATAAACAGCTTGGTTTGAAAACACAGCTTAACAGAATTAGATCAAATTTCACAGAAAATCATTATAACATGAAGGGATTTCAAAGCTTTACAAAAGAATTGGATCCAAAATCAAATATAACCAACTTTAATAAAAAAAAAATATAGAAAAATATTTAAACGACGCATCAAAAATCGCAGAAAAATATTTGACCACATCTGACGGAAAAGTATTTTAGCATGCAATGACTTAAGGTTTCTGTAAATAATAGTAATCGGCCATCAAATATAAAATATGGCTGTTGTTAAAAATGATGCTGAATCGCAATCAAAAATAGTTGCCGTTACTACAAATAGTAAACTATTTAAACAACTTGTGAATAAAAACTGCTGAACAGAACTTAAACAGGTTAGTAAAATACTTCCTTGCATGCAAGACTTCCAAATTTATACAAGTGATGTTCCGGAGCAATCAAATATGGCCAAAGTTAACAAAAATAAAAGCTGTACTCGACTTGTCAAAAATTTGACCAGATTTGGCAGAAAGCATCTAGGCAAAGAGTCTTTGAAGACTGTACAAATGATGCCGTCCTACCATAAAGAATGGCTACTGTTGCTAAAAAGAGAAGAGAAGAATTTAAACCACATCCTCTAAAATGAATGCTCAACACAATTTTACCGAACTGAGAGAGAAAGAGACATGATATAAAGGACTCTGTGTCTGTACAAATGATGCTGATCTGCCATGAAGAATGGCAACTGTTGACATCTTCTAAACTTAAAGATCAGCACAATTTTACTAAAATGAGAGAAAGAGACATGATATGAAGGGCTCTAAGTCTGTACAAATGATGCTGATGTGCTGTTAAATATAGAACCGCTCCGGTGGCCTAGTGGTTAGAGCATCCGCTTCGGATGCGGGATGTCGCGGGTTCGAACCCCGGCTGAGTCATACCAAGGACTTTAAAAAATGGTATTAACAGCTGCCTCGCTTGGCGCTCAGCATTAAGAAGTTAGTGTTAGGACTGGTCGGCCTGGTGTCAGGATAATGTGACTGGGTGGGACATGTGGCATGATGCCCCAGTGCTAGACATCACTATAAACTGCCACAATGCAGACACAGTTGCAATGTGACTGAAAAATTTGTTAAAGCTACGTTAAAAATCTAAATCACACATACTGTTAAATATAGCTATTGTAATTAGATACAGAAAAACCGTATGTAGCATAAGTAATTTGGCATGGATGAGAAGTTCATATTTAGTGTGTGTGTGTGTGTGTGTGTGTTTGTGCGCGCAAATTGATCATATTTAATCCATTTGCTATCGTTTCACAAGAAGTATACAGTGTCTTATTTTTTATATACGCTGATTTTACTGATGAATAAAATTCGTTTATAAAAACAGTCATAAAATTTGTCTCTTCTGCAAAGAAAGGAAGAAGAATCATTCTTCCGATGGCATTGTCACTCGTATAGGCGTCAATATAAAGCTTCTCTATATACTAGTAGCTCAGTTTCTCTGGCACTGTTGTACGGATATAAAATTCCTCTGGGAAGGTTCTGCTCATTACAGGCAAATGATTGTCACAGAGATCTACTTTTCTTGTTTAATCACTATTTGGATTATACCAGAGCAGGCGAAAAATAACATACCACGCAGTTTATGTTAATGATTTGATCATTTAAGTCTTGGGGTGAGAAGATGTGGATATAAATTTTTCTTCTCAACCACTTTCTACTTCTTCCTTTGAGCAGAAAGTCAGCACCTTGTAGTGCAATTATAAAAACTTGTATTGCATAGGGATCAGAAAGTTAATTTTCTGGTCGCGTGTGGTTTGGGGGACTGAGTGGTTGTTAAAATAAGGGGAGGGTGTTGTTTAAGGATATTTTGGAAAAACAATTTCCGGCCGTCAAGTTGGCTAAAAGAGAAAAAGTAACTACTTTCACTCGGATTTGCAGTTAAAAAAAAAAATCTGTACATCGTATTAGTTGGAGAAAACGGGATTTCAAGATAAAAAAATATTGGAAATTCTCACCCCACCCAACCAAATCTGCCACCCACACTTTCACTACAACTCCCACTCCATCCCCACCAGAACCCCCAACCATACTACCAGATTATTACATATTACATATTACAAATATGTTACAGTTGTTATAGCAGACTTTACTTCAGTTAACATAACCAGCTAGAGTAGCTAGAGAGATTTTTGTTTCAGATTGATTAGAGAGAGAATATTGTAGATTAATACTTAGTGTTTGAATGCTTTTAGTGTACAAGTATCAAGTAGGAAATAAATAATGTGCCTATAATGACAAGTTAAGAGCTTTGTCTTTAAGTGTTTGCTCTCACTGACTTCCCCTCAAGCCATTGTTGAAGTAGATTGAATCAATTGATTCCAGTTTTCTAGCACGTCATTTGTTATTTATGTCAACTCGTCTACATTAAAGTTCAAGAAGAAGAAAAAAATTCCCACTTGATTTTGCATTGACATACACAATACAACTCATTTCGCTATATAGATTGTAAATGCACACTGGGTTATTGACTGAAATTCAATTTAGTGACAAAGTTACAATAGTCAACCTTCTGTAGCTGAAATTGCCAATACACTTTTATTGGACCAGTACCTCTACTATTTGCTAGTATAACTTTCAGTGGACCTGAGAGATAATTAGTTGAAAGCTAGATTGAATTAAGCTAAGAAATAATTGTATTGAGCGAATACACTGAAGCCAGCTTCGTGAATGGCCTGTTTACTTATCATGAAAGTGAACGATGAATGAATGTGGCACCTTGATCGTGCGTATAACGTCCAAGAATGGATTTAACAAAATGATATGAACAGAGTTCAGGATTGAAAATAAGAAAATAGTACTGTTCTTATATGCAATTAATCAGAACATGGACTTTCAACGAATGATCAAACAAAAATCGAAGTATGAAACTAATAAACAAATGTAATTGGTATAATTGGACCTATCACCACGAATGATCAAAGAATAGAACTTATAAACAAATATGGCTGATATATGGATGTATCAAAATCGGTGATCAGTGTATATGATTTATATACATATACGAATATTGTGTTGTTCATCGACAAGTACGATGCATGTATACAGGGGTGTTGTGCTGTGGGAACGCGTGGAACGGCGTTCCCGTACATTGTTGTGCACGTTCATTACTTTTTTATGCGCTCGCCATTGTCCCCCACGTCTGAGTAACAAGCATTCCCTCATTTCTTTATTGAGTTCTCTCACTTCCTTATTTAGCATTAACCACTGCCTATATTGATTCAAAAATGGAATATATGACGTTATGTTTCTCGTGGTGCCCAGTCAACATTAATACTTTAAGTAGCTTTAAATGGTTATAATAAAAGCCATACATAAATAAAAGCCATACATAAATAAAAGCCATACATAATAAAAGCCATACATAATCAGTTTATTCAAATCCAAAAACACCTGCCCTGTATATACCGCTATATTCAGCACTGGTTTTGCTTTAAGCATATAAACGACCATTAAATTCTCATAAAAAATGTAGGTTACTAACCAAGGGTCAGCTTTTTTTATTTTTTATATTTCAATAGTGTTACGACACTATGGTATATGGTAACAGAAAAGAGCGAAAAACAACAAGTTTTTCTAAAATTTAACAAATAATTTATTTCCCTAGAATACAAGGTTAAAATTTAAAAAGAACTTACAATATTGTGAATTAAATCCCAAATAGGCAGTAGTAAGGGAAAACGTTGGTTCTGGCTCAGAGACCTCTTTTCACCCCCTCCCCGCTCTCAGAACAAATACAAATTACTCTCTCGAGACCCTAAAATTCCCACCCCAAACGATTTTTCTAAAACCTAAAAGACGGATCCTAGCTCAAATATATTTTGAGATTAAATGAGCCCATCCCCAGATTACTACAGTAATGCAGTCTGGAAAATCAATACTCTACAGTGTTTTGCTTGTAACAGGTACGCAGCCTGAAAAATCAATAATCATTTATCAGCCAAGCCAGGTAATATGTTCTAGAACATTCCAGAAAACACCCACGCAAAATGACTCATAATCATGGAATTTCTAGAAACGCCCACGCAGATCTATTAGTATATAAGGCAGGTAAAATTTTCTTCTGAGGCACTTTCAAGAGGACTTCTTCACCTAGCGAAATCAGGTAAGTGGCATTTTTCATATATTATTTATACCTCATCACCAATTATCAATGTTTCTACTGTTGATATTAGAAATATTTCATCATCACGATAGTAGAGACTAAACTTTACTTTACTGCTCACACAGCGACGAGACTCAAATAAATCTTTTATTTGCGATTTGTTAAGAGGATATTTTTTGTCGATAAAATATACTTTTGATCGATCAAGATCGATTGTAAGTTTAGTATATTTTTGTTGGCTGATCGGATTGTGAAGGTTTTTAAATTCCGCTAACAACTTCTGGCTCAATTGTTCGAGGTAATTGAAATATCCGCTGTCATCAGATCTGGTAAGAGAAAGTTTTAGCTTGTCTCGAACTGCGGTAAAACATATACCTGATGTTTCATTATTAATTTCAACTGTCAACTGTTTGCCGTCCATCATTAGATATTTGATCTTGCTATTGTAACTATTTGTGACTGTCAAATTTTCAAACATTATTTCTAAAGTTTAGATAAAATTTCATACCTTAGTCATCGAATATAATATCGAGTATAGATCTATCATCAAAACAATACCCAAGTGCAAATGTATCTACTCCATTTTCGCAATAACGTTTGTTATCAAAATTACTCAATCCGCGTTTGATAATGACATCTGTTTCGAGTTTATGATGATTCGTTCGAATAGCCATTGCTCTTATAAAACTAACACCACCATCAAGCGCGTACTTGTAATCATCAAATTTCATAAACTTTTTAACAAAATCGCGAGGCAGACCTTTTGCCTTTTTCGTTATTTTATTATTATCTAGCAATACCGCGTACATTTTACTGCGTAATCCAATAAAATATTTGATGATGCTCGAGTTCATTTCATCTTTGAACTTACTAATAACCTTTTTATTTATGTCGTCATGAAATTTACTGTCACGAGGGTAATCGGAAAGATCAAACAGATGTCGATTATCGTATATATCCTGATAAGCGTCATCACATTTGATTTCGTACACGTGCGAATCGGTATCAGTAAACAATAATCTACTGGACGGCCATTGATTTTTAACAAAATTGTAATGAAAATCGTACATGAGCCATTTCGATAAATCTAAAACGGAAGCTCCAACGTAAATTGGCTTGTTTAGTTTTAGATTTGTTTTTCTTCTTTGTATCGCGACAAGATTTTCATTAAAAATTTTCATGCTAACAAAATCATCGTCTGACACAAGTTTGTTTCTGCGATTGATATCATTAACTAGCTCGATATTTACGCGTTTCCTAATATTTTCCATCGTCTTACCAAAAACGGAATTGTTCATGAGCTTAAAGAAGTTTTTTTCAAAATCAGTTTTTGTTACAGCTCTTCTCGAAGTGTTTGAGTTAATATAACCTTTCATCCACGGCGACTGATTAAACTTTAAAACTCTATGAACTTTCCTCAACACAAGACCAGCATCTACTGCTTGTTTTAAAACTTTGTAATGTAAAACATAATTTTTCTTATCGAGTAAATTTGGTACTAGTTTTTTTACCATAGAATTTTGTCTTGGTGATGCTGTCGCTTGTTGTTCTTGAGATAACGTACTATAATCTATTATCATCGATTCCGCACAGAAAGGATAATCGTTGTGTAAATTGTGTAGCGAAGTTGGATAATCGAGATCAACTTCAACGAAGTACGAAACATCGTCGGGTATCTTTTTTTCTGTCTCCGATAGAAATTGTTCAGCTGTAATCCAACGAAATCCACCAAAAGGCATTGGTTCTGCCATAGAATAACCGTACAAATTATTACAATCTAAATAAATTATATACTTCGAAGGAAGCTTAGGATTATACTTTTTCATATACTTATTGTTTGCTTCCGCATACTTTTTTGTTATCACGCTAATACCGCCTCGGATACCTTTCTCGATAAAATTGAACATATCAACGTCAGTCAGTAATTCTAACCTTACTTTACTAAACTTTAACAATGCGTCCCACGACAGCCCGGGAGCAGAATAATACCAACAAGGATCTAGTCCATAATTATTATAGCTCACTTTTCGAAAACTTTCAAATACGTCCGCCAGCAATAACACGTCAGTTTTTAGATACAAATCATGATAATCTCCAAACGTCTTACAATCAAATTCTTTCCAGATATCTTGTGCATATTTGTAATCATCATCGGTTATATTTTCATTTTTAAGTTGTGAGTAAAATTTGTCCTTGTCAGGTAGCGAAGTTTCATCAAATTTACTCCAATCATCGAGATACTCGTACGGAAATACTCCTTTTTTAGTCAGTAGATTATATTTATCTCCAAAACAGTCTCGTAGGTTATCAAACTCACTACCAGCCTTTACAGCATTATCTACAAGATCTTCTAACGATACTAATGTAAACTGAAAACTGTCAATAAAACGCAACTTACCTAGCGTAACCGACATATACTTTTCAAAATTATTTGGAATGCATTTGATTACGTTATCGAGTTTTAAACGAGATTTTACGTCAGGATCACCAAAAGCTTCTACGATAATGTGGCTATCATATCCTCGAAAGTTGTGAAGAATAACTGGAATAAAATCTGGAGCATGAAATTTTAAATTACATTGATCATGAGCCGCTCCACGATACTGTCCTGTTATATGGCAATGGTCATGTACTTTTTTATTATCCTCAAAAGCTTTTTCACAAATATAACAAAATTCTGCTTGCTTGTGATCAGATTCTTGTTGAGATGTCAGTTTTATCATTGGAGTTACTCTTTTCAAACGATTAAATATATTATCAACTTCGCTAATCAACCGCTTGAGAAGCCAGACAGGCGGATTTCTACCACGATATAATTTGATTGGTTTGGATAATCTCGAATCAACACAACAAACTATCTTATACGCTACTCCGCACGGAACATGATTTTGAGTTTTTCTTGTACTCGATTGGTTAGGATCATTTTCTACGCCAAGTACAGGCTGAAGTAAGCATTCGAAATCGGCGTATATGACGAAAGAAATTTTAGTTTGTGATTGTGATGGACAAACTGTAACACACTATTTTCTTTGGACGGCATCGTTATTCGTTGTACGTTACTACAGTACTGCAAATGCTTTTGTAATGTTTCATTGTCTGTACAACCGTGCAAGCAGCGATAACAAAAGAACGTTTTATTATTTCGTTTATTGTACTGTCTGCCAACTAGTCCACTAAAGCTTTTAATCCAAACGTAATGATTTTTATAAAACAGCAGGTTTATTGTCGATTGTGAAGCTTTTTCTGAAATATATCTCGGATAGACGTTTTCTTTTTCATCTAGTCCGAAAACATTTATTGAAATAATATTTTGCTTTTCAAACTTTGGTATTTGATTTTCTGCAACTGGAAAGCCGATGCCATTAAAATTTAATTTTGATACGTGACTAATATACTTGTCAACACGATCAGCATTTTTTTCTGCTGGAAATAGCGCGGAAAGAATAGCCCACTGGAAACATCTGTTATCGAGCTTTTTAACGTTTACACAGCATTTTTTATTTTTTATTTTTGGTGGCAAATCAATATACGAACTACCGCGTAATACGTTATATTTTATTATGTGAAACAAAATTTCCTCGATCATTTCAAACTTCCAACCCGAACCCAATTCGGTAAATTCTTCTATCTTTTTCCAAATTTCTTGGTGTATTTCATTAGCCAGTGACAAAAGATCAGTCCCGAGCAAAACACGTCGTGATTTTGCATTAATGTAAGGGTCTGCAATTTCCTTGTCAGTCGATCCCTCTGTCACAAGTAGCTTTGAAAATATAACGTGATATTGCACTAATATTCTTAGACCCTTAGGTTTTTCAAGTTCACGTTTTACAGTTGGCTCTAGCAAATGATAGAGATTTGTTGCAGTAAAATTTACCAGTACGATTTGTTTATCGAACCGATAACTGTTGTCGAATCCTGTAAAGGCAGTCGCTATTTTTTCAGGTTCTCCCATAAGACTCTTCTTGGCTATATCTCGCAATTTCAGCATTGCTATACTATAGTGTAATATTATATGTTTAATTGATTGTTCGATCGATGACTCACTGCACGCCAGCTGAACAAACAATTAGAGATATAAAATCCTTATGGTATAATGTCACAAAATCTGAGATACATTCGACTGACAGCAGAGGAGCAAGAAGCATATCATGTTCATCCGAATTATAACTTCTACGCTGGAAATGCATTAGGTTCGGTTATTAACATAAAATCTAAAAAATCTATAGGAAAACCAACACCAGCGGGTTATAAGATTAGTGTAAAGGGAGATAATGCTGAGAGAACGGAAATGTTTAGAAAAGATTTTATTTATACTTTGTTCTGCGATGATATTCCAGAAGGACAAAGAGTCTATAGAGTAAATGGCTCGATTACTGATGACAATATTGAAAACCTATCTTTACAAGATGAGTTTCAACGTCATAAAGTATTTGATTTATACGAAGCAAATAATAAGGGAATTATATGACATATAAGGACAAAAAAAGTTATTGGAAATTTGAATAATAGCGGATATTTACGTATAAATGTCAGAGGAACACTAACCGATCAAGTTAGTTATCTTAGTCATCGTTTTGTTTACGAGGTGTTTAACAGACCCATACCCGATGGTCTTGTGATTAATCACATCAATAACGTAAAAACTGATAATCGAATAGAAAATTTGGAAATAGTTACCCAGCAGGAAAATGTGAAAAAAGGACGAGGTGGCGGTATTAATTTTAGATATCCAGCAAAACCTGTTGTTTCGTTGAATCTCAAAACAGATGAGGAGATTAAATTTAAATCGATTTCAGCTGCGGCGAAACACTATAAGATAAATCCTGGGGTAGTAAAATTTGTTGCCGATAGAATAACAGGATCAGCTTTTTCAAATGAATATGATGCCAGGATTGTTTTCAGATATGATGATTAATGATATTTCGTAATTCTGTCTTAGTAAGACAGCAATGTGCAAATCCCATAATATCATCGCGATCAAATTTTAATGTTATAAAAGCACTTTCATTAAGTTTATTTTTTTCTGCTGCTGTTAGCAATATCCTATCATTTTCGCCAGGCATCACAATAACGTCAACATAATACGAACTATAACCCGACAGACATTTTCGAACTGCTTCGGCTAGTTCGTTGTAATTTAATATATTAACCTTTTGATGATATTTTACCTCGTCGGTCATATCTTATAACAATAAATTAGATGTGATGTGATGTGATTATGATTTTTAACGTAGCTTTAACAATTTTTCAGTCATATCGCTACGATGTCTGCAGTGTGGCAGTTTATAGTGATGTCTAGCACTGGGGCATCATGCCGCAGACATGTAGCATGATGTCCCACCCAGTCACATTATCCTGACACCAGGCCGACCAGTCCTAACACTAACCTCTTAATGCTGAGCGCCAAGCGAGGCAGCTGTTAGTACCATTTTTGTAAGTCCTTGGTATGACTCGACCGGGGATCGAACCCACGACCTCCCGCATCCGAGGCGGACGCTCTAACCACTAGGCCACCGGAGCGGTCAATAAATTAGATAAAAGTATATTATAATATGAACTTGATGAAACGACTTGCTGAAATATATGCGGAAGATACAATCGCAGACAATGTTAAAATCACCAGCGATAAAGTCGCTGGCGATAAAGTAGCAGACAATGTTAAAATCTCTACCGATATAATAGACAAATCTGCTAGTTATAGCAAAGATGATATTTTGTACAACAACGAATCTGACGATGATGATGAAATAGTCACCGTCGCTGACAGAAAAAATTACAGCAGACCAACAACTGGAAGATATAATGTTAAGTATCACATTGCCAAAAAAATAATAAAATTTAACTTTACTGTTGCCGAACAACAGATATTTTGGCAGCTTATCAGGCCGTTTTTAAATCTAAAAATAACTGGCCAGCGAAGGAGTATAAAATATGATTTTATTTTTGCTAAGATATTTAATTTAATGCCAGTTGATAATGAAAGAAAATTACATTTAATTTCGTTATGTAAAACTATCTAATGTAAATCTGTGCTTGTGAAATACGAACAAATTTATAATAACGTTATTGGATCGACTTAGTTGGTACCCAGCTATTAAATTTATCGCTATACCCACTCCACTTAACTAAACTTTTATCGCCTTTTCTCCTAATCACTTTTTCGATAACGAAAACATCTTGCTCAGTTTTCTGAAGTTCTTGTTCATAAAAACTACCAATGATCGGTTCCCCTGCCAGATCTTTTAGCGCGTATGTTACAGGTATTGCTAAAAGTACTTTATCAACTACAAACACTTCTTCAGTCCAGTTTGGAGTAAATCCTTTTTCAAATGTTTTTTTTCGTCAAAGAAATTCTAACTCGATCACCCACTTTAAATTTATGTCTGCGATACATGTTTTCATTTGCTAATATCGGATTTTTGATTGCGTCGTTTGGCGATAGTTTAGTGGTTCGGTGTTTCGTGTTATTATATTCGTCAACAATGTTTTGTAAATTGTCAATATATTTATTGGTATTTTTAGCTGTCAAATATTTGTGTATTTTTTTGTTTAGAGTGCGATTAAATCGCTCGACGACAACGCTTTTTCCCTCATTCCCTGTAACATATTTTTTAATGTTATTTTGTTCTAGAAACTGTTCAAACTTTTTATTAAAAAATTCTGCTCCGTGATCGGTCCAGATTT